>CAOLHI010005005.1:0-88710 GCA_948474755.1 Ctenosaura bakeri | reverse complement strand
TTCCGTACTAGCCTTTATAGCACAATGATTCCACTTTTAACATCCTATGGAATCCTCGGGAGTGCAGTTTCGGGAGGGGCCAAAACTGCAAACCCTAGAATTTCATAGGATGTTGAAAGTGGAATCATTGCGCTATAACAGGCTAGTGCAGAAAAGGCCTCAGACTTGCCCTAGAATAAAGCTTAGCAGTCTAAATTTTGTATCCTAGAATGGAGTCCCTATAACAAAGTCTTAAGTTTATTTCTAAGGCATTGTAGTTTTGCTCCTTAATCAGGACCGCCAGCTGCTATATGCAGTCTCCATTACCTTCAGCTCTGATAAATGCTTTCTCTAGTAGCAATATAAGAACCCTGGCACTTTTCTTTCCACATGGAGATTCGTTCATATATTTTCCTAATGTTTATGGCTGTTTCAAGAATGCTTGCAGTGCTCAGGAGTAATAGTTTTGCTATTTTGGTGAGATGGCTTCTGTAATAGTATGCCAACCAATGAGTCAATTGCAAGATATTACTTAAACCTTCACTTAAACAAGTTATCTCATGCTTATTGTACATGTTAAGCCATTTTTTTTTTAAAAAAAAATTGCTATAGGCCAGAAGCCACACATACAGGCAAATCCAAAGGCAAGAGGAAAACAGAAAGCTGGAGGAGATGAAGGAAAAACAGCGAAGAAAGGTAAAAAATTGCAACCAACATTGATGGACTATTCTGTAGCTTTACTGCACAGTTTGTCCTTTCTTTAAACAGGTAACTGCTTTTGCTTTGCAATGTTGACTATATATAGTTTTAATATTCATGCTGAATAAGCCACAGCTCGAAGACTGGACTACTCTACAGTTTTTCCTGTTTTAAGATTACTTGAACACCTTGATTTTCTTTTTCTTAAATAGCATTTTTACAATAACAAGAAAGTGATTGATTGTCTCATATGTCTTAGAGTTTGAGTTAATTTATGTCCACAAGGTTTAAGCTAGTCTTGAATGCAGAATACTTCTACCTTGTGTATGTCTATGGGCAGAAAAGGGTCTTGTGAAAAAAACATTGGGCACACACATAACTTGATGTCATGTTTACTGACAGCCCAAATACAGATGGAAGCATGGCAGCTATATCTTCTCGATAGAAGCTCCAGTTTGGGTTGGCTGTGGTTAGTGGGGTCTGGACAGTAACATTACAGGAAAACATGTACGAGTTTTAAGAGCAGTTATCCTAGTGTATGAAACACTGCCCACCATTTTGATGAAATAGGAGATTAAGGATAACAAAATATAAATTGATTTGGGAACATTTTTAAGTATTGCCTGTCTTAAATACAGTCAGTGTTACCAGGCTGAGGAGAAACTATAAGCTTCCTGGGACATCTCAGTATAAAACTGTCTCTGTAGTGTTTAGGCAGCTATTTAGTGATAGACTACAATAACTGAAGGCACTCCTGACTAGCTGAGCTTTTTAGAGGGAGAGGTGCAAAATGAATACACATTGTCATTTACCATGCACAACGCTGGCTGGCCTTTAAGGCTACTCTTATCTTTTGGTTTGCCCCTAAGTTTGGTCTTGCATAGATGGGAGTATCATACCAAATGAAACCTCCTCATGTCTGTCTCTGTCTCTCTTTCTCTTTCTCTTTCTCTCTCTATCAATATTAAATCAGTATTAGGGAAAGTGCTTAGTTTCAAAGAGGAAATGGGAAACCATTGTGTTTTAACTGTAGTGAGCATTATATTTAAAAAGTACTCACCAGTACAAGCCTAAGCAGGTTTTAGAGATGAAGTAGTACAGCAGTTTATTACCGCATAGAATTAATTATTGCCTTATACTTAATTATGTTAAACATTAATTTGTAGGGTTTGGGTTTTTTGTTGTTTCTAGGCTGAATTATTGGAACTTAAACAAAGGCAAGAGGAGAAAATGAGAATAAGAGCACATTGGAATGAGCAGCAGAGGTAAAATTAATGGAAGGAAGTGTTGGGCCTTAATGTCCTCATACCTGTGGAATCATGGGAATTCTTGACAATTGTGTGAAACTTTTCTTGGTTTAAAGTTAGTGCTGATGTAGGGTTCTAATATTCTTCCCATGGCAGTTGGTGCATTTGACTATAATTTATAGATAAGAAGAGTAGTGTTTTGTGAGTCCTAAAGTGGCATACAAATGCTATTGAGATGAGTGTCCCTTCCTATTGAATATTTATTATGTAATACCTCTATTATTTATGAGTAAAAATACAAAATAATTTGGATAAGTCTAATATTTGTATTAATATACAATCCTGAATATAAATATATACTTACAGAGCCCATTGTTGGTTCAGTGTTAACCTAGACATGCTGTTCTAAAACATACTAGATTTCATTTTAAGGGGAAAATCTATTAAAAGTTCTTGATCTTCTCTTTTATATACCAATCCTGTCATTTTATCTGAGAGCCAATTCTAACACCTTCAAATCCTCATTTTTCTGATATTGTGTACAGTTGCTGATTTTTAGTACTTTGCCAACATAGTCAGATTGAATATTTATTAGCAGGGTTTTGCAGTGTAAAATAGGGTAGCTAATGTCTTCATATAATGTCTTCATATATATAGCCATTTTGGAAAATGTTGCCATCATAGTCAAAGCTGGCTCAACAGAGTAGGAAAGCTAGAATATTTAAACAGAAGATTTATAGTTTTGACTTGAAAATGTCCTTCATGCTTGTATTACCTGCACAGTCTGTTTTTCTTGTCACAAAAACCATTTCAAACTTGTATGTTGCATTCACTTCCATAATCTGAGCCTTTTGGTGAATTTCTGTTAACATTCATTTCCTGACTTCTATTTTTAAGGGTGAATAATGCATTTCTGGACAGGCTACAAAACAATAGTCAGCCAGGTGGCATTTACCAGTCTGGATGTCTTGGGAATATGGGTTTTACTGCTGACAGCAGGGTGAGTAGCAAACCTCATCTTTCAAAGTCCTGAAGAATAAAAACAATGAGTTACTGCTTCTTCTTTTTTTTAAAATGGCACACTACCTGAATAGCCTGCTTGTAATATTCATTGTCTGAGGTCGGCACAGAGCCAAGGTGATGAATAAAAATTCAACAGTCACTTTTGAGGAAGAAGAAATCGGGACTTTATCTACACACAAAATGACAGCTGCCTGCTTCTGCAGGGTTTAGATTGCCTTGAATATGCTGCTTTTATCACTCCTTCTGTATAGTACAACAGAAAAGAATCTTGGAAAAAATGTGTTTATCTGTAGAGGCAGAAATAATAGCTGGTCTATAAGTGTGGCAAACAATACAGAGTATGTCCTAAAGTGAATATGAAGTAGCTGGGAGATGGATGCTATGGGCAGAGTGTAAATGTTGCTTAAAAGACCTTCATTTCTAGGCACCAAGTAATTGTGATTCTAGAAATTGTGTATTTCCAGGCTGGAGCCCTCTGCACAATGTTTGTAGGAGCTTGAGGCCTTTGCACTAGTGCAGCAACATTTCAGCAGCATTTAATTTGCTCTAGAAGTATGTTGGTATTGGTGGGCCTTACTTGGAGCCCCAGTATCCACACAGCCATGCCTAGTGTAAATGCTGAGTTTGCACACTGGACACAAGAGAGTGTTTTATCTTTACTTGCAATCTCAAATGCTGTGTTGCTGTGGCAAGGCAAGAGTGAGTTGTCACTGTTATCTAGCACTGGCATCACAGGGAAAGCTTGAGCATTCACTTGGAACTTAGTCCTTATTCTCAGTTGCATCCTTCTAAAACATAGGGCTAAATTGCAGCAAAGATTTGCCCTTTGATGTGACTCAGTTTCCTAGATGTGAAATGGTTTTCTTTTCATTTGTAATCTTATTCCATGTATGTTAACCTGAAAGAAAGTCCCACTGCATTCAGTGACACTTACATCCGCATAAATGTATGAAAGCTAAAATTGATGAATGGCACAAAGTGCTATTTTCCAAATGTAAAGTTATGGCACAGGGTTAGTAATAAATATATGCCCCATAAGGATGGGTAAAAAACCTGCAGATTTACTTCAGGCTGCAATCCAACTCCAAAATCTGGTGCTTCACACTGACTGTCATGAGAGATAGAGAAATGACTATAACTTTTGCTCTCTTCATCACAGTTGGATAAAACCCTGCAAGATTAGTAGAGTCTGTGGGAGTGGTTATAGATTTCATTGCAAGAGCTTTGTTCGAGAGCAGGCTTTCCATTTACGAAAGACCGTAGTAGACAGGCCAGTGCAGATACACCTCATTTAATAAAGCATCTAACAGCAAGGCTCCTTTTTACTAAGTCTTTTTGCCTATCCAGCTCCCATTTTATTCCTCATCCTCTGTTTGGCCGTAAGTTTTTTTTAGCAGCACCAGTTCTGGGAGCAATGTATTCGCAGTAAATAATGCAACGAACAAAATTTGAGCTGAGAAGAACAGGATTTTACTCTAGGCAATTCTACTTAAGCTATGTGGGCCTACCTGCAACACACAAGGTAAACAGCAGTTGCCTCCAATATCCCTTACCAACTACACGTGAACAGCAGAGAGAAAAGGGGAAGCATTGGCAGAGTTTGTGGCCTCCAAAATAGAAATCATAAGAAAAACAGAGGCTGGTGAAAAAGTCATCCCTGGATATACATTTGGAAAGAAGTCTTTAAATGGTATCCTAAAGGTTTAAAATGTTGTTATCTATTTATGCAAGGTGTACCTGACCAGTTTGTTTCATTTCATATGTGCATATAGTTAGTTTTGAAGAAAAAATCCTGAAATATGTATACGGTAATTGCTCTTCTTTTGGGGAGTGTATGAATCTATCCTTATTCTTCCCAAGTTATTTCTGCCTCTGTTATGATGCCCAAAAACACATCTACTTCAGTATAGCTGTATTTTGAGCTTTCATAAGGCTGTTTCATGTATTCTTGACAGCTAGTGTGTACCACTAAGCCCATTTCTTTCTACCTGGCATATTAGGCCATGATTGGGCAAGCTCTTTTCTCTTAATATTTTATCTGTCCAATACGAGGCTCAGAGAGGGGCCTTCTTCCTCTAATCCTCACAAATCTGACAATATCACTGTGTCTGTTTTTTCTAAGATGACACAATAAACCATTCTCTTGAGTGAGGATCTTCTTGGTGCTTCTGTGCTTACAGTTGTTTGATTTTACTGTTCCTATTGGGTGGATCAGAGTTATTGGGTCTTTTATCAATTGTATTTTTATGATGGAAAACTTTAAATTGTATCTCATATTGAACTTTTTTAAGTCTTGGAAATCATCTTGGAAGTGTTAACCCTGAAAAAACATCTTGCAAATATTTTAAATAAATAAATATGCTAATAGAAATTCTGATTTCTACAGGAATCTGAATATTACCAGTAGGACATGAGCCATTACACAAAAACAATTAAACAGGTAAGTCTTCCAAAACATGGGATTATACTTGTGTTGAAATATTGATTTGGGCATCTAACTACAACTGCCAGCAGCCCTAGCCAGCATAGACAATGTGAGGAATGCTAGGAGTTGCAATCCTGCAGCACATGGAAGGCCCCATGATTCCCACCCCTGAAATAGTGTGAGAATGCTTTCAATATATCATTTAAATATGGTTAAATCATGCAAAGAGTCTTGTAGGTAGCACCTAAAGGACAAAAAAGTTCTGTTTGGCATAAGCTTTTGAGCCTTCTGCTATTCTCTTCTGAAATGTCTATCAAATCTCATTGCCAGCTTTTCTGACTCAGAGACAAAATCTAGACAATTTGTTTGATAGTGGTATAGAGTCCCTGTATTCCATATTAATCTTGTGATCTTTCTGTTTCTAGGCAGGATAAACATAAGCCCTCTAGCAAAGTCCTTGTGTGTCCCAACACAACTGCATCTTAATTATTATTTATTTGTGTAATCATTTGTCTACCTCCTTCAAGTCCTCATAAGGAATGTCACATACTAACTTTCTTGATAGATGAAATATATAATCAGACTTTAAAAATCAGACAGCAGTATCATTCAATGTAAATATCATTTACATTTACATTTACAATATCATTCAAAGTAAAAAATTCTGGCTAGTTTTTGAATACATGGCAGCGGTTTAGGCTGAATACTTGCAGCAGTCTGTACTTATGAAAAAAATAAGATGAAAATAAGAAACCTTTATTAGCCCTCTTAAAAAACAATAAAAAACGAAGCCCCATGCACACACGGATGGATAGTTCAAACCTCAGAGACCACCTCTGAAAAGGTACTATCTCTCATATTCACCAACTAAACAGATCTTAATATTGAACCGTGATTACAGTCTCTTATTGGGTGGGCAGATTTGGATTGGCACATGTGGATCATCAAGTAACCTGGTGCCAAAATCTTTTAGGTGTGTGTTAGAGTTGACAAAGGTCCCGTTTCATATGGGAAATCCCTTGTTTAGGACTCCAAAAGCTGTCCATTATAGGGGTCGTATGAGATGTCCAAATTCCCATATTTAAGACATAGAATCATAGAAATGTAGAGCTGGAAGGGACCACATGGGCCATCCAGTCCAACCCCCTGCCATGCAGGAACACCCCAAAGCACTCCCGACAGATGGCCATCTAGCCTCTGCTTAAAAACCTCCAAGGAAGGAGACTCCACTACACTCCGAGGCAGCATATTCCACTGCCGGACAGCCCTGACTGTCAGGAAATTCTTCCTGAGGTTCATGTGGAATCTCCTTTCCTGCAGCTTGAGTCCATTGCTCCTTGTCCTGGTCTCTGGAGCAGCAGAAAACAAGCCCTCTCCTTTCTCTGCATGGCATCCCTTCAAATATTTAAACATGGCTATCATGTCCCCTCTTAACCTTCTCTTCTGCAGACTAAACATAGCCAGCTCTCTAAGTCTATCCTCATAGGGCATGGCTTCCAGGCCTCTCACCATTTTGGTCGCCCTCCTTTGGACTTGGCTAACAGCACTGCCCTCCTGTCCTCTCCAGGCTTAAAGACTTTACACACAAGCAGAAGAGTGCCTGGGGTGGAATGTAGGGGATAGGCCACAAGGAAAACCTGTCTCTCCTTCCCACCTTCACTGTCTCAAGAATGGTGGGGATGCCACTGACAAGCTTGAGCTGCCATTGCTCCTGTTCTTCTTCTTCTTCACCACCTTTGGTATCTTTCCAAGTGCAAATTGCTTTTTCAACTTATCTTCTTCCTCTCTGAAAGCAATGGAAGTTCTTGCACCTGCCCTGGAATAAGCCAAGGAACCAACTTTGTTCCTCAGCAACTTACTATCTGCTGCCTTGTCTTGAATTGGCAGTGAAGCAATAAGGGTGTCCTATGTAATGATTTTGAAAACTTGGGAATCCTTGTGTTTATAGAACAATACCAACACTTGGAGGGTTGTTGTTGTTTTTTTACCCAAAAGGCTAGTAGTTCAAAGCAGTACAGATTTAGTTGGCTGACAGCACTAAAGAGGGATGGAGCCATCGTGACTTCCCTAGGGGGCAGCATTTCCACAGCTTGGGTGCTGCTATAGAAAATCCCTCATGTGGTTTCAGTTTCTTTGATAAAATTGCAGGTGGCATTCAGGCTAAACAGATAAGCCCTTCCCCCAGTGTTCACAATTCACAGAGAACACTGTGCATAAGGAGGACCCCCCATGCTACTAACTGGACTTTAGGTATAATGCATCCCATCCAAGGCCAGTTGTACTTCTTCCTCCTTACAAAGTATTTGATAATCAATTCTCTGTCTCTCATGAAAATACGAAGAAACTGTTTTAGAAGCATTGCCAGAACCCAGGTACATCAGTGAACATCCCTGGTTTTCAAAATGAGCCATCAAACTAGATTTTGCTTCAGATGAGCCTGTTGACTACTGCTAGTCATTCTGTTTCCCTCATAATTGCTTGTTAATATATTTTTGAATTGCTTGTTAATATATTTTTCATGACTTGACTGTGCTTGGTATTTAGTATGAAATTGCTTTGTTACAAGATTTGTTTTGTATTCTCAGTATTAGACAGTGTATTATCCGTCTGCTTTATATATGACCCACCTCAAATGTTTAGAAAGCTAGAAATATGCTAGTTGTATTTAACTGAAATGCTTCAACCTTTTTCATGCTATTCTATGGCTTTTTTCTGCATACAACAGTAATTCTGGTTTTATTTTACAGGATTCCTGCCATAGCAGTTGGAAAAACTGCCTTTCAAAAAGCTTCAGGGATTTATTTTTTCCTCCTATCTCTCATCCCTTTATTCAGCCTTGCTTGTTTGACCTGCTGTCTCCTCTGTTACTCACAAGTATTTCACACTATTGATTATGTTTCTGGTATTAAATCTCAAAGAAACTGTGTTTCTCTCCCAACCCCCCCAATAGCTTCTGTGTACCAGTCTTGTTTCCCTGAAGAGGACAGTCTTCATCTATGAGAGCAGCAGTAACATGTCTTTACTCCTTTGACTAACAAGCCCATCTGAGTTGTAGAGGCCTGAAAGTTTTGTCTGTTTGTCAATCCCCGTTTTTAAAATGTTCCTGAGACAGGAAAGAACTTTGGATTTTAACTGGTTTTAATTCAGTTTTCTTGTGTTGAAAAGCATACAAAATCTCAAATGAATAAAAGCTTTAAATCATCTTGGATGGGATAAAATCATTGGCAGGGCCATTTACACTACCAGGTGCTTCTGTGTGCTGCTTGAAGACTCATTTATTTGCTGTAGTACTTCACAGAGTTTCCTTCAAGTAAATGTGATTTTGCTGGCTGTGGTAGCATAGAACTAATGAAAGGAAGATATAAGAGCTAGGCAAGAGATCTCAGAGAAGCAGCAGGAGTCCAGGAAGCCACTCATCAGTTTCTTATTCTAAATAGGTAATAGGAAGCCGTTGTGTGGTATAGTGGTTTGAGCATTGGACTACCGCCTTGGAGAGCAAGGTCCTCAAGTCCCTGCTTGGCCATGGAAACCACTGGATGACCTTGGCCACATCACACACCATCACCCCAAAAAACACCATGATAGATTCACTTCGGGGTCACCATAAATCGGAAACAACTTTAAGGCACAAAAAACAACAACAACAAGGCCATATTGCATTCAGGGAACTGATCAAGGATTGTTGCCCAAAAAATATCTTCCTCTTTTTGAGATCCAGCATAATTCAGTGGTTTGAGCATTGAACTACAACCTTAGAGACCAAGATTTAGGTCTCCATTTGGCCATGGAAATCCACTGGGTGATTTTGGACACATCATACACTCTCAGCGCCAGAAAACGCCATGGTAGATTCACTTTAGGATCACCATAAATTGGAAACAATATTAAGGCACAGAACAACACCAATAAGAAGTAGTTTTTCCTGTCCTAATGAAGGCAGGAATGGTAGGTTGCTGGTTGGCATAGCTCTGTGAATGGGAGGAGCTTAGCACAATGCATAAGGGGCGGCCAAAATATTGAGCCTCAGCAATAATACCTGCCATGTTGAGAGTGGCTATAATTCTTCAGCTATATAAAGATGTCAGACCTTTTCTTCAGAGTCTGCACTGGCAAAACAAAGCAATATTGTTGGCAAACCACTGCTGAAGCAAGTCATAAATATGCAACATTTTTTGACATTAGGGTGTCAAAAATATCTTGATCAGGCAGATGATCAGCACTCTGCTTATCCAGAAACTAGTGAGGCTGTAATTGTTTACACAGTTTTATATGGGCAGCTTCAAGTTTTCAGCTGGGCTCTCCCCTAGTATTTGTGTACAATATGGATATGTGGACTCTGCTGGCATCATGTTGAGGTGCTATACATATGTACCAGCACCCAGATTAATCATGATATTGCTGAATGTGGAATCTCATATGGGTATTAGTGTTATAAATCTGCTATCTTGTTAAAACAGAACCTGAGGATTATCCTGAATAGCTAAACACATCTGAGAGGGCTGAGTAATATGGATCAGTCAACAACATAATCCTTGCTGCATTATTTTAAAAATAAGGGCTTGCAGTGAATCTGCAAATCAAAAGCTAAAAGATAATCTAGGTTCATGTACCTTCTCTTTGAGATTTCCATATATTCTGATTCAGAGCTTTGTTGACCTGACAACTAAGCAGTGAATTTTACAAAGGGAGGAGCTCCATAACTAAAATGCCAATACATAACTACAATACCACTGTTGCAGATGTGGTGGCCCCATGGAGCAGTATCTTACAGGGGGGACTTTATGGATATGTTCATATAGAAGCAGGGATTCCTAAAGACATGGATGGGAAAACATGTTTGGTCTGGGAGTAAAATCTTAATTTGGAAAGGGTCACAGGGAATGGGTAGTGCTAAAGGCACATGCTGGAACCACACAAAATTCAATGGAGAGAGTGCTGTGTAGGGATAGAAATAATTACCAGAAAACAGGTGAAAAATGTGTTCTTCTTTGTGATCTCTGTGCCTCACACAATGGGAATCTTTGTGCTGTTACCCTGATTTCTTGGGTCCCTTGGGGGACACATCAATGTGCTCCATGTGATGGGAATGGAAACTAGCCAGAGCACAAGCAATAGCAATGCTAGGCAGGGTAACTTAGCGGGGTCTTCTACCCAGTTTTCACGGCAAGTCAACATGGATTTCTCAAAAATAAGTCATGCCAGACTAATCTTATCTCTTTTTATGATAGAGTTACTAGCTTGATAGATGAAGGGAATGCTGTGGATGTAGCATACCTCGATTTCAGTAAGGCCTTCGACAAAGTTCCCCATGACATTCTTGCAAAGAAGCTAGTAAAATGTGGGCTGGACAGGACTACTGTTAGTTGGATTTGTAATTGGCTGACGGACCGAACCCAAAGGGTGATCACGAATGGCTGCTTTTCATCCTGGAGAGAAGTGACTAGCAGAGTGCCACAGGGTTCTGTCCTGGGCCCAGTGCTGTTCAACATTTTTATCAATGACTTGGATGAAGGAATAGAGGGCATGCTCATCAAATTTGCAGATGATACCAAATTGGGAGGGGTTGCTAATACGCCAGAGGACAGGATCAAAATTCAAAATGACCTGGACAGATTGGAGAGCTGGGCCAAGGCAAACAAAATGAAATTCAACAGAGAGAAGCGTAAGGTCCTACGCTTAGGTAGAAAAAATGGAATACAGAAATATAGGATGGGGGACACGTGGCTGGATAGCAGTACGTGTGAAAGGGATCTAGGAGTCTTCATAGACCACAAGCTGAACTTGAGTCAGCAGTGTGATGCGGCAACGAAGAAAGCCAATGCAATTCTCTGCTGCATCAATAGGAGTATGGTGTCTAGATCGAGGGAGGTACTGGTACCACTCTACTCTGCTTTGGTTAGACCCCATCTTGAATACTGTGTCCAGTTCTGGGCACCCCAATTCAAGAAGGATATTGACAAGCGGGAGCAAGTCCAGAGGAGGGCGACCAAAATGGTGAGAGGCCTGGAAATGGTGAGAGGCCTGGAAGCCATGCCCTATGAGGATAGAGAGCTGGGTATGTTTAGTCTGCAGAAGAGGAGGTTAAGAGGGGACATGATAGCCATGTTTAAATATTTGAAGGGATGCCATGTAGAGGAAGGAGAGGGCTTGTTTTCTGCTGCTCCAGAGACCAGGATAAGGAGCAGTGGATTCAAGCTGCAGAAAAGGAGATTCCACCGGCAGTGGAATGTGCTGCCTCGGAGTGTAGTGGAGTCTCCTTCCTTGGAGGTTTTTAAGCAGAGGCTTGATGGCCATCTGTCGGGATTGCTTTGAGGGTGTTCCTGCATAGCAGGGGGTTGGACTGGATGGCCTGTGTGGTCTCTTCCAACTCTAGATTTCTATGATTCTATGATTTCTATGATTCTATGAAAAGAGATTCCACCTGAACCTCAGGAAGAACTAGGAAGAACTTCCTGACTGTCAGAGCTGTCCAGGAGAGGAATATGCTGCTGCCTCAATGGAGTGTGGTTGTGTCTCCTTCTTGGAAGGTTTTTAAGCAGAGGCTGGATGGCCATCTGTTAGGAGTGGTTTCATGCGAGCTCCTGCATAGCAGGGGGTTGGGACTGGATGGCCCCTGTGATCTCTTCCAACTCTATGATTCTATGCTCTATATGCTAAGGACATTCATATTGCCCTCTTCCTTCTCTCTGATCTCGGCCTCAGGGTGAATTCCAAGAAGTCCCACGTGAAACCTACACGTACCCTAGATTTCATTGGGGCCACTCTGGACTCTTCTTCTGCCATGGCGTTCCTGCTGATGAAATGTGTATGGATATTGCACCGAGCCATGGCCACCATCTTGTGCAATCCATCCGTTTTTGCTCACCAGATTCAACAACTCTTTGGCTACATGGCAGCCATGACCACAGTCACTTACCTGTCTCACCTCCATGCCCGTCCTCTTCAACACCGGTTCCTCAGGCATTTTGACCCTCTCCTCAACGATCAGCATCAGATTCTTCAGATCCCTCATCCAGTCAGGAATTCTCTCTGCTGGTGGCTGTACCTGCACCATCTGCTGTCAGGAATGCCCTTTGCTGAACCCCATCTATCACTTACCATCACCACCAATGCATCTCTCCTCAGTTGGGGAGCCCACTGTGGTCGCCACTCTGTCCTGGACCACTGTACTGGCCTGAAGAGACATCTACATATCAATGCATTAGAGCTCCTAACAATCCTCAAGGCTCTTTGGGCCTTCTGGAACCTCATCATCGGACGGACCGTCCAGATCTTGTCCGACAATACGACAGATGTCTGTTACATCAACTGGCAGGGAGGCACGCACTCCTCCACCCTGCTCCATCTGGCTCTGCGCATATGAGATTGGTGTGTTCCACTGCGGATACACCCGGTTGCAGTTCACCTGGCGGGACAGAACAACGCTACAGCGGACACACTGAACAAGGACACAACATGCCATCACAGCATGAAGTAGTCCCTCTTCAGTGCCTCTTTTCACTGGATAGCATCCTGATAGGGCACTCCATCCGTTGATCTCTTTGCGACTGACCAGAAAAAGAAGTGCCCCTGCTGTTGCTCCAGAGCCAGCGTGGGATGCTACTCTCTCAGGAATGCATTCCAGTTTCCTTGAGACAAGGGGTTCCTTTACACCTTCCCTCCATTTCCTCTCCTGGGCCGAGTAGTGGCCAATATTGCCACAGACAGGGCAGACGCTGTCCTCATAGCCCCTTATTGGCTGAGACAACATTGGTTCAGTCCCCTTCTCACAATCTCTCGGGGACGCAGGATGCAACTTCCATACATGCCCAACCTCCTCTCACACTTGGATGGTTGCATGCTTCACACAGACCTTTCTCTCCTCTGCCTGCATGTGTGGAGGATAACATTCTAGACTCTCCTGCTGTCCAGACAGTCCTCATGGCCACTAGGAAGGTATCCACTCGCAGATCCTACAACTACAAGTGGCACAAATTCGTGGCCTTCACAGTGACTCACATTGAGGCCCCTTCTCTGGCCTCCTTGTCGACAGTGCTCCACTTCCTCCTGTCTCTCCAGAAACAAGGGCTGACCTTTTCCTTTCTCAAGGTCTATCTCTCCATGATTGTCACTTACCAACCACATGGTTCTCCTTCCTTGGCCCTTTTCAGGAATGCTACGGTCAAAAAGTTCCTCAAAGGCATTCAACATCTCTATCCTCCTGTCTCCCCGCCTCTCCCTCCATGGTTGCTGTCTCTTATCCTCTCCCAGCTTATGCGCCATCCCTTTGAACCCATGGCCACATTTGATGACCGCCTTCTTACTCTAAAGACGGTGTCCTTGGTCGCTGTTACATCAGCTAGAAGAGCAGGAGAACTGACTGCACTACACTCAGATGAACCCTTCCTGGTGTTTCATAGGGATAAGGTGGTCTTGCACCCAGACCTTTCCTTTCTTCCTAAAGTCGTCTCTGACTTCCACATAAATCAAGATATCATTTTGCTGACTTTCTATCCTGATCCGGCTTTGTTTCTTGAGCATTCTCTCCACTCACTTGATGTGCATTATGCCGTAGCTTTCTACTTGCAACAAACTTGGACCTTCCACCATACCCCCCACCTTTTTGTCTGCTATAGTGGGTGCCAGAAAGGTCATAAAGTATCCACTCAGTGCTTCTCCAAATGGGCTGTCCAGGCAATTCATCTTGCCTATGAACTTGCTGGGCAACTACCTCTGTCTCCACTTCATGCCCATTCTACTAGGGTGGTGGCTTCTTTGGCAGCCCTTCTCAGGGGAGTGGATCTACAGGAGCTTTGTCGTGTGGCTATATGGTTGTGGCCTTCGACCTTCATCCGCCACTACTGCCTTGATTGCAGAGCCCGGCGTGATGCCCGCTTTGGTCAGTGCTGTCCTCTATCGTCTAGGATCTGACCCACCGTCCTGTGGTAAGCTACGTAATCTCCCACTGTGTGAGGCACAGAGACCACGAAGAAGAACAGGTTGCTTACCTGTAACTGTGATTCTTCAAGTGATCACCTGTGCCCTCACACACACACATCCAGCCTCTCCTCTTTCAGGTCCCTGCTTTGGCAGACTTTGAAACTGAGGAGAGACCGTTAGCTTGGCAGGACTGAGCATGCTCCGTACCAGATGAGGGAGGTTGCCACCAGACTGCTCAGCTCTGGAACTTTCCGGAACACTACTGCACATGTGTGAAGATTCCCATTGTGTGAGGGCACAGATGACCACTCGAAGAACCACAGTTACAGGTAAGCAACCTGTTCTTACTCAAGTGTTGGGATATCTTGATGAGATGAATCTTAGCAGCCTGGGACTCATCCTGCACAAAGTACACATCTTTTTTTTGTGTGTATGTGTAAAGGAAATGTAATTTTCTATGAAGAAAACATTTCTACAGAGAAAATGCTATTTTTAAGTAAAAATACAATGTGCTGATTTTGTGCAAAATAAGTCCTGAAGACTTCTCATGGGAAGAAGATTGCCGAAATTACTCATTACTTCCTTTGAGAATATCTATCTGTGTATTCATTCATTTATAGAATTTATATCCCACTTTTCTCCCAAAATGAGATTCAAGATAGTTTACAATAATTTTAAAAAGATCCAGCTAAAATATTGATTTAGAACAGTTAAAAAGAATTAAATATCAATATTATTAAAAACATGATCACAGACAGTTGCAAACAGTTAAAACAGATTTTCAGTGAAAGATTTAAAAATACAGCACACCACTGTACACACACAGTGCAGATTCGTAATTAAAATTCAAAGGTCTGACTAAATAAAAACATATTCACCTCCCAGCAGAAATGGAGCAGGGAGGGGGGCCAACTGGACCCATGGGAGGGAGTTCCACAGCCTGGGAGAAGCCAAGGAGAAGACTCTCTCCTGGGTCCTCACCAATCACACTTGCAAGGAAAATTAGCAAAGAATTGCATCCCCACTGCTGTAACCTTTGCCAAACTAGCCAAAGCACAGCTCTGTTCCATGCATACTTACTCAGGAGCAAACCCCAGTGCATCATCTCACTGGGCTGAAACCAAAGTTCATTTTCTGTTTCTGAACTTCAAAATAACCTCTTATCTCTGATCATTGATTAAAGATAACAGCAAATGGAGCTGAAAGCTACAGGTCAGATGGGAAGTTGCCGAAGGCTACATCTGGTGCATAGGAAAGAGGTTCTGCATCCCTGTTTTTAAGGTATCTTGGCTGTGGACCATTTAGGCTAGGAGTAGAAAAGTGCCAGGAGTTGGGCAAATACATTTGCTGCTCATGGGACCTTGAAGGGATACAGACAGATTTCTTTTTTAAAATCCACTAAAAAGGTCACTGGGCAATGGAAGTCAAGTTCTGTTAAACTTCCTAGTTGAAAAAAGGCCTCTTCTGGGCTTAAGAAAGCCAGAGGAGTGCCAAGAGGCCTCAAAAACAGCCTTGTAGCCTGTAGACCACACTTGACCTATCCCAATTTAATCTTCTAAAGCATATTTTTAGACTAGGCTGAGAAGCTAGCTGGGAGACAATGAACTGGTTGCAAGGTTCATAATTGGCTATAACAACTGTGCACAATCAGATTGAAAAGGACATAGAAAGGAATTAATTAATCAATCTATTTCTAGTCCATACTTCTCTGTGTCTCCCCATTTCCACAGGACCGTGAATGCAAAAGATGTTGAAAGTACCTTTGTGTCCTTTCTAATGTGAAGCATCAAAAATTATGAAAAGCTTGTCTGGGATATATATATATATATATATATAAATATATATAAAGAGGCCTTATGTAGCCTTGGGGGAAAGATGGTTTTTTTGCCAAAATGCTAGGCCTTGAGCTCTAGAAGGTTCCGAAGGCAGTACTACGAAGGCACAGAAGACCCATTTGTGTGAGTCGCAGAGACCACAAAGAAGAAACAGTTTTTTTCGCTGAACTGGATAATCTGAACCAAATGTTTGTAAAACAGACCAAAAATTTTCTGCTTCTGAAAATAAAGTGGAGAGCAAATCCAAAACTGTCTTCCCATTTTAACATCAGCTGAGAAGAATATGAGAACATCGATCCTATTATGTAAAACCCTTACAGCACTATAAATGTCTATGTAGTCTGATATTTGGATGTAGTCAAGATATTTGGATGAGATGTAAAATATCAAGAGTCAAATGTGGAACAGAGAACTGGACTTCTGGTGGCAGCGGTGGGACAATTGGCTGGGTTTCACGGAGCTCCTGAAACTCAGCAGCCCAGTGAGGTCGGGTGCCTCAGAAACGTTATTTAGAATGGAGGACAGAGTCCCCTCGGTAAAGGAGACTCGGAGGGGCTCATCGGGGACCCAAAATCAGCATCCAACGCTCAGGAGGAGGAGAAAGGAAAGACCTGGTTGTGGATGGTGCTGAGGAGTCTCAGAACCACCATTACCCCCAGTGAGGTACCAATCATGGTAAAGTCCTGCCACCACTTTTTAAATTAGTGTCAAAGGGAGAAGAATTTCAAAATCGATTCTTTGTCTGCTGGGGGAGAGAAATCCTGATAGTGTTTCCTTTCCACGTGTAAAACTTTCTAACTGAGACATTCTGATCAATATTTGCCATGAGGTTGGAAAGCAGTTGGTGATAAAGACTCTGGTAATATCCAGATGAACGGAGACCAACAAAAGAGAGGGACTGGCGGTTTTGAGAAAGAAGTAAGATTGTTCCTGAAAGTGGAGACTGGTAAAAAAAAAAAAAAAAAGGCAGAATTTAACTTAAGCAGAACAGTACGAATTCCCAATCTATAAACTATCCTGACTATTCAGATATTTAATATAATAAATGAAAGACAGTTGCTTATGAAACGGGAGAGAGAAGAATAGAGAAAAAGAAAAAGGAAAGAGAAGGAAGAAAGGAGAGATGGAAATGTGGAGGTAGAGGGGGGGAAAGAACGAAGAACAGAGAGAGAAAAGATGGGATAAGAAGACAGAGATTGGAGAGACCAGAGATCAGTGAGATCGGAGAGTTCGAAGAGACCGGAGAAACGCAAATGGAGAGAAATAAAAACTTTGAAAGACAAACTGTGAATTTACGAATGGAACTCTGGTAATAAAACTGAACAAAGGTTGGTGAGAACAATTCCAAACATAAAGGTAACAAAACTCTAAGGAAAGACAACTCTAACCAACCCCCACCTTATTTACTATTAGTATATTTTGCTTAAGTCTTAGTGCACATTTAGATCTACCTGTTTTATTGTTTATTAGAACGTATATAGTAGATGGTGATATTCTAGTGATACACTCAAGATTAATATGCATACAAGTCTTTACTGACATTCCAAATCTTTTTCCAATTTCTGTCTAATTCTTTTCATAATCATTGTATAGTCTGTCTATTGATCTGTTATTTGAATATTGAAATACCAGACTTGAAAGGTGGGAAAAAAGATTAAAACTTTCTGACTAGTTAAAAAAAATAGGCTTAACACGGTTTGGAATATTTCTAGCACAGTAAAAGAGACATTGTGAAAACAATTTCAATAGTAATATTGCAGTTAACGACGTCTGCTTGCTCCAAGGATGTGTTATAGTTCTCCCTACTCCCTTTTTAGATTAGGGGGGAGTGGAGAAGAGGCAGACCTTGAGAAGAACAAGTAAGAATAACAAACCGCTTAACCCTTACATTCTAATAGGTAAAGTTTACTGTGTGACTTTAGTTTGTGAGAAGTCAAGAAGATTGAGAGCTCCATCTGCTGGTTTATTTAATGAATTGAATACAATGAACCCAAAGTAAATATAAATGAGCTTTATATAGATATTCAAATTACTAATAGATATTGCAGATTGCTGAATGCTGCTAGCTGATAAATTTAATGGATTCAAAAGCTGAATCTTTATTAAGGAGGTTTTTTTCATTTCTCAAGTGGTTTCAAGGGGGAAAAAACTTAGAGTGTGAATGAATTGATATATTGTTTGAATTGAATATTGCTCACAGATTATTTTTCTTTGGACTGCATAAATCAAACAGTGATTCTCATTAATCAATTACATTTTAACATAAATTGATTAACTACTCTAGTTTATTAATTATCTTAATTATCTTATCTCCAATCTGATTATTTCATTCAACTACAAATCAATTTAGAACCAATATAGAATTAATCTAGAATCAAATTAGAAAAAACAACGGAAATTTTGAAAGAAAGAAAAAGACAATAATATTTAAAATAGATCTGATCTGATCAGAAGAGTAAAATTGCATGGACCTAACTAAAATAAAAGAAACAAAACAAATTAAATAAATAAAGAAAGAATAAAAATCATATATATATATATATATATATATATAATAAAATCAATTCCTATAAAACAGAGAAAATTATTTAAATGAATATCAAAGCAAATTAGACCAGAAATAAATTAGAAGAGAGAAAAAAGAACAAAAAGCCAAAAGCAATAACAAATAAATATCTGTCTGTCTGTTGTTGTTATTATCTATCTATCTATCTATAAAAATAATCACAGAGGAGGAAAGTAATAAGAACGAATAGACCAGAAAAATAAAAGGATGGCATCTGGAAAAAGAAAGGCAGCATCTATGGCACAGACAAAAATTCATACATCTTTCAAGAAGACCATCATTGGAACCAGAGCAAACATCATCAGAAGCTGGATCTGGGATATTAGAAGAAATTAGAAAATTAAGAGAAAAATTTATAGCAGAGATGAAAGTAACAAAGATAGAATTTAAAGAGATAAGATCAGAGATCGAAACAGACCTAAGAAAGAAAAGGGAAACATTTGGTAACAAACTAGAAAGCATCTCAAAAGAATTAAACCATGTAAATAAGAAAGTGGAAGAATTGGAAAGCAAATCCCGAAAATGGAGAAACGCACTAGAAAATTAGAAGACAAAATAGATCAGATTAAAAAGGTAACCTTATTAACTGAGATCAAAAAAAGAAACAAATCTTTAAAAATTAGAGGACTAAAGAAGATCCTCAAGAAGATCTATACATACGCCTAATTCCTTCATTGGTTCACTTCATAGTTGGAGCCCAGAACAGTTTGATTTGGAGGTGGATAAGATGTTTAGAATAAGCTCCCCAGTGGCGGAAAAAGGAGTGTCCCATGAGACATTGTGATATATTTTCTAGGGAATGAGTGAAGGACCTGATCACCCAAAAAACTATGAAATTGGTGGTAGAAGAATCTGTGCTAAAAATATTTAAAGATGTACATCCTATACCTTGAAGAAAGAAAAGACTACAATTTCCCCACACATCTGCTAAGAAAGCATGGAATCAGATATAAATGGGGAAAAATGGAAGGTATTTCCCTTTCCTACAACAAAAAAAAATTGTCCTAAATACTATAAATAAGGCACAAGACTTCTGGGAAAAGCATAAAAGAACTAGAATGGCTAAGAAAAACACAATCAAAACACAGAAATTATCTAGATAAGAAAAACCCCTCATCTCCTGGAGCAGCAAGTGAAGAAAAAAAAATACAAAATCAAGGAGATGAAGCTGCAAGCTTAGACGAAGAAGAAGAAGATGAGGAAATCGAGGAAGAAGTGGAAGAAGAAGAAGAAGAAGGGGAAGCTTAATTGGTATTAACTCAGGATTTAGAGAAAGAGACAGACAAAGAAGAAGAAAGTACTTAACTAAAAATGGGAATTAAACTCTTATCTTGGAATGTACAGGGCTTAAATTCACCCCATAAAAGAAAACAAATATTTCACAATTTAGAAAGACAAAATTTAGACATAATTGCAATTCAAGAATCTCATATTAGGAAAAATGATTTAAAAATATATAAGAAATCCAAAATTAGGGAAGTCTTTCAGCATCGATTGAAAAAAGAAGAAGAGAGGAGTAATTATTTACGTGAATAAAAAACATGCTGCAAAAGAAGTATTTAAAGACGACCAAGGTTAATACTTAGCTGTGGAGGTACAAATCCTTAAGTTTAAACTATTAGTTGTGGTAGAATGACTGGAAATAAATCTAAATTCTATCAAAAATTATCAGAAAAACTATTAAATGTAGATTATTAAAATATAGTACTGATGGGAGATTGGAATAGTGTCTTGGACTCTACATTGGACAGATCTAAAAGTAATGATATCAACAAAAAGGATAAAAAGAGCAGTAACCAAGGGAAACTTCCAAAATCCTTCTTTGGATTACTTGATACATTGTCCTTGACTGATGTCTGGAGGTACAAGCATGGTCTAACAAAAGACTATACTTGTTTTCTAAGATATAGGACTTGGTCGAGAATTGATATGATTTTTATATCCAATCGACATTAAAACAAGTTAAAAAATTGAATCTCTCAAAAACCATTTCATATCACTGCCCGAAATAGTAACACTTCAAAATAAAAAAAAGAGTTTAATTGGAAGTTGAATGATAATCTATTAAAAGATGAAATAATAATAGAGAAAGCTAAAAAAGGAATTAAAAACTTATTTTGAAAATAATCTAGATAAGGGAACACCAATACAGATGGTGTGGGGAAGCAAGCAAGGTAGTTATGAGGGTTTTTTTTATACAACAGGCCCAATTAATAAGATCAAAGAGGGAAAAGGAGAATAATATAAGACATGAACTACGGAAGAAGGAGGAAGAATTTAAAAGAAACTCTCAGGACCATAAGATGCAAAATGAAATAAAAATCTTAAATAAACAACTATCAATAATGGCAGTACAAGAAATAGATAAAAAAATGAAATTCGTTAAACAAAAATACTTCGAAAATGCAAATAAACCTGGCTGATGGCCATCATATAAATTAAGAAAAGAAAAAGGAAAACGTTTGATTACTGAAATAAAAGAGGGTCAAGTAAGAATTCAACAACAAGATGAATTTTTTAAAAAATTGTTAAATATTTGTTAAATATTTGTTAAATATTTTGTTAAATATTTTCAAACATTATTTATGGAAAATAATATGAATAAAGACCAAAAGATTAAAATTAGAAAATACTTGGATCAGATAGGTATCACCCAGATAACAGAACAACAGAAAGAGAACTTAAATAAGCCAATTACAAAGATGGAGATTATAGACACAATAAAGAGGCTGAAATTAGATAAGGATCCAGGTCCAGAGAGTTTTCTGCAATATACTATAAAATATACAGGACATCTTGGTAGACCCATTACAACGAACAATAAATTCAATAAATCAACAGGAAATAATCTAATATAACATTACTACCTAAGGAAGGGAAAGATACATTAGATATAAAGAATTACAGACCCATTTCACTTTTAAATATAGACTACAAAATTTTCACAGCAATATCGGCAAAACGCCTCAAAAAGATCTTAACAAATTGGATACATGAAGATCAAAATATATTCCTTCTCAAAAAATATCTCAAAAATAACACAAGAATTATACTAGACATTATTGAATAGTATCAAAAGCATAGTGAAAAAGAAGTAGACCTGATATTTTTAGATGCTGAAAAGGCCTTTGATAATTTGAACTGGAGTTATATGCTTGAAGTAATAAAAGATTAATTTAAGGAAACTTTTAGTACTTGGGTAAAAGCAATCTACAAAGACCAGAAAGAAAGTATCATAATAAATGGGAGAGAACAAAACAATTAAAAATCCAAAGGGGTACTAGATAGGGATGCCCGCTATAGCCTTTTTTTTTTATTATATGTCTAGAAATATTAAATAATAAAAGTAGGGCTGATAATAGGATAAAAGGTACACGTATTCAGAAACAAAATTTTAAATTAAAAGCATATGCCGATGATGTAGTAATAATCCTGGAAGATCCTTTAAACAGTATTGAAAAATTATTAGAACTTCTTCCTGAATTTGGAAATATAGCGGGATACAAGGTAAATAAGGAAAAATCTTTAATATTGATGAAAAACATGATGAAAGCAGGAATTGAAATTAATAGAGAACACGGGATTTCAATTAGCCAATAAGGTGAAATATCTGGGTATATATATCTCAAAAAATAATTCAGAATTATATGATAACAATTACAAAAAGATATGGGTGGAAATAAGTACAGATTTGAAAAAGTGGAACAAGTTAAAATTATCAATGTTAGGCAGAATCTCAACAATCAAAATGAATGTGTTACCTAGATTAATATTTTTATTCCAAAATTTACTGATGTTATCTAATGAAATACCTTTTAAAAAATGGAATCAAGAACTTTCCAAATTCATTTGGAGTGGGAAAAAACCCAGAATCAGATAGAAGTATTTAAAGGAAAATAAAGAAAAAGAGGGGATAGGGCTACCAGATATTAAACTTTACTATAGGCATATGTTTAACATGGTTAATGGACTGGATAAAACTAACAGACGAAAAATTGTGGAATCTAGAGGGGTTTAACATATGTTATGGTTGGCATACATACCTTTGGCACGAAAAAAGTAAGGTATATAAGGAGTTCAAGACCATTATATTAGAAAATCACTACTTCAAGCCTGGCTAAAATGGAGAGACAAATTTTACCACTCCATTCCTGGGTTTCCCCCATGAAGCGTTCTACAAGTTAGAAAAGCTCAATACAAATGAATGAGTAACATATTATAACATTTATTTGAAGACAAAGGAAAAATTAATAACGCAAGGATACACAACGCATTGGTTATTGCATAGACAATTGGCAGAGAAATTTAAAATTGATAAAAAAACGAGAGGTATGCTATTTGAAGACAGAATTTGATAAAATAATAAAATCAGGAGAGAAACACCAATTAAGCAAAATTTACAAACTACTTTTATGTAGAGAAATGGAGCAAGAAACAGTAAAAGATATTATGATAAAGTGGGCACAAGAACTAGGCCATACAATTGACTTTGAAACAGTGTGAAAAGGCATGGGAGAGAAATCAAAACTTTAGAAGGAGTTTTGATTTAAAAGAAAATTATTTCAAAAAGTATTATAGGTGGTATTTTACTCGACTTCAATTAGTAAAACTGTCTAAAAATAATAAGGATTCTAAGTGTTGGAAATGTCAAGAAAGAGGATCTTTCTTCCACATCTAGTGGAAGTGCAAAGAAGCAAAGAAGTTTTGGATGCAAATCCACAAAAATATTAAGAAAATACTAAAATCTGAATTTCAAATGCGGCCAGAGGTATATTTGTTGAATATGTTAGATAATTTAGACTTGGGGTTAGTGAAGAAATATTATAGAATCATATATTATATGATATATGCAGCAAGAACAGTATTTGCAAAAAATTGGAAAAATACACAAATACCATTAATAGAGGATTGCCTAATTAAACTATACGACTTGGCAGAAATGGATAAATTAACATTATTATGTGATAATAAATCCAACAAACAATTCAAACAGGAATGGAAGATTATAACCCCCCTTTGGGAATCTAGATGGGGCAAAATGGTCATAACCGGTCTCGAAATATAAATACTTGTGTAGATTATCTTGGATCTTTGTAATGATTTGGTAAATTATGTTTGGTATGATTATAATATTCTGAAACATAAAATTTGAATATCAGAGGATCAGAATTTATGTTAAGTGGAAAGGAAGATATTACGGAAACGTGTGGATAACAGGAGTAAAAGGAAATGTTAATAGTCACCCCAACAATTAAAGTTTTTAGGAAGTAAAATTAAATGTGTAGTATTTTATGTCTTTATGTTATGTTAAAAGTAAAAATCTGTAAGCAGGAAAAAAATAGATAATCTCTATGATGTATATGTAGATATCTAAGTTGTCGGAATATTATGTTTATGCATGTTTTTGTATATGTTTGTGTTTTTGTTAAATGTAGATGTGTTTTTATGTGTTTTTTCTTTTTTTTAGTAAATGTGTAAATTTTCAATAATTTTTTTTTTTAAAAGAGTCAAGTGCAATCTTTGCAAATTCTTGCTTTCCAGATTGTGGTCCCTATAAGTGATCATATTCTTTCTAAAATTCATAAAATGGTATGGCTGATAAGATTCTCCTTTTTTTTTATTAATCTTTCATTTTACTCTTTCAGATGTTGCATAGTGATTGTTAGATATTCTTTGTGCTCTTTAGCTGCATGAGAACAAAATTGCACAAGTGCCAATTAGAAATGAATCTTTTAAAAGCAAAATCTGTCTTTTGACTTTGCCATTTGAAAAATGTGAAACTGATTCATTTTCTTTTAGGTATCTCATCTCGTGCAATACATTTGAATTAACTGATCTTCCCTCTTTTTCTTGCATTAGAGGCTAGTAAAAAGGAAAGCAGAAATAGAAATTCTTCCCTATTTAACTTAACCGATCTATAGTTTAAAATAACCCTAAATTCCTCAGTAGGCACACATGTACTTCAATGTTTCTTGGAAACTTTTGACACAGTTGGCAAACTCTGCTGCCTTCAGGATAAAATAAAGTGTCTGCATGTCTGCCTGTGGAAGCCATAATGGAATGTATCAGGTTTTGATGGAGGTTCCATAGTTTTGAATCCAAGTTAGGGAGCCAATTCTTTTAATGACACAAAACTTAGAATCCATTTTTTCCATTCTTTTTTTTGTGCCAGATTTAAATTTAAAAAATAAATAGAGCATGGTAAAGTATGAAGGCAATTAAAGTCTTTAAACCGCAGTGTCTCAAACTGATTGCCCTGGATCAGCCAATCCTGATTTTCTTCTTGTGACTTTGTAGGCTGTGTTGACTTGGGATAGCGAATGTTGTAAGGTTTTCCTCAGTACATCGTATTGAAGATTATTTTAAATACAATTTGGCTTTACTGGGTGTCCTAAACTGTCTTTCAGTGGTTAATATGGTTGAGTCTTGGACTTCTTAAGGTATACTTAATAGTATTAGGTAGTGATAGGTAGTGTTGAGATGATTTATTATAATGGACACGATGAACAGGACACATGAATTGATGCACTGAGAACGCTTCTCTTTAGAGAAATCTGGAGATGTTAGTTTTCTATGTGAGGAAGGCAAGGGATCTCTCCCAGAGAATGATCAACATCTTCTTCCCAGTAGTGTCGTACGGACCAGGGTTCCACTCAGCAGGAAGAGCAGGGCTGGTCGACCATATTGCGAAGTCATCCACAGGCACCATCTGCAGAGTCACCCCACACATACACCATGAGATCATTACATCCACAGCCCAAAACTGCATACCGTAGTTGACCCCAACATGCAGTTACCACGATTTTTAGAGAATTCAGCATTAACATTCAGCATTGAGTTTTCAGTGTTGGTCTGTCCTAAGTATCTAGTCTGCAAGTCCCAGGGGAAAAAATGCTCTTGATTCAGATATTTATAGCACTATCAGACTTCAAGTCTACATAATTTGACCTTGCATGTGAGGAGAATAGAGAGAGTTAGGTCAGAAAGAGCTGAATATTGATTTGTCTGGCCCACTTTAGTTCTGCTATCCTTTTAACATTTTCGCTACACCATCTTTATTATTATTTGGCTTTAATCAGTGGAGGAAGAATGTGAAGCTGTCAACACTTGTGCGGCTTATACACTTTGAACTTTTTGCTGAAAGAAAACTGCCCAGTTGCATTGCATTGAGACCTACTGCCAGCTCTTTAAGTAAATGCTTGATCAGTTTGCTTTCTCTCTCTCTGCATGTGTGTGTGAGAGAGACAGAAACAGAGACAGATTTAATACTATTCTGAAAAACCTTTAGCAATAATCATGAACAATGAGATTAATGCATGGGACCTGAACTCCACCATGCACCCACAGTCCCAGTCCCAGAGCAAATGCATTAGCACTAGCTAGTAGTTTAAAGCACAATGTATTAATTTTGCCAATTATTTTATCAGTGACAAATTATCTTTAAATTAATCTTAGCAGTAATTTAATGCCTTAAAAATAGGGGGAAAAATCATCACCACTCACTGCAAATGGCCATTTAAAAGGAACATTTTGAAAGTAATGAGTGAATGTTACTCAGTTCTACCCCTCCCTGCAATAGTAATCAGGATTTAAGGTAAAGCCAAAGGAGAAAGGTATAATTGCCCCTTACCACTAAAGGCAATGTGTTACAGGTGTGTGTAACATTGGCTAAGATCCTGTATCGTGTACAGACCACACTGAGATTCTGCCTATCCCTCCACTGCCACCAACTGTGAAGACTTCCATTAATATACCCCACTGCCACAAAATGTGAGGGCTTTATCTTATCACCACCTCTACCACCAACTCCTCCTGTCCTACTGTTACCCTGTGTGTTGGGGGTTCTGGGAGGGGTGCCCAAATTACCAAATAAAAACACAAGATGGGGGAAATTAGACTCGAGCACTCTCTTAAGCTAACGAGAGGCAGGGTAACTTTAGCTGGGATCTTTAACCCTATGTATACAGCTTCAGGTCACAGAGTGGCTAGACAAGTTTTAAAGCAACAAATATTTTATTGAAGACAAACAACACGAAAGACATGACATACACTAGCTAACTGAGAAATAGAAATAGAAATAGAGAGTTTTGGGGGAATGGGTAATATGACACCTGGACTCGTAGTCCTGGAGAGAAGAGGAGGTTGCAAGGGAAGAAGCTCAGCGCGGTTTTCTGAGGGGGCAACTCACTGGACAAACCGATAGCAAGGCAGGATAGCAGTCCGGAGCGTTCCAAGGAAGGCTCGGAATTGGAAGGTTTTTATAGGGTGGATTTTACCTACAGGCCATGCCATGCTCAGTGAGAACAAAGGAAATTTGTAGCTGGACAAAGGCATTGGAAAAGGTGAGGTTTATACATTATGGGCTTAGCGCTTGATGACAATAGTATGGCCAGTATGCAAATGGCTCAACATAAAGGAATGGCTCGGCACTCGGCTAGGCGTCTTTGTGAAGTTGTGCTGAGCAAGGCTGGTTTGCAAGAAGGTGTTCCCTGAAACATCGGAGAGGCATTAAGTTGCCTGCCTAAATGAGGTTTGGAATGTACAACCATTAACGGCCGCGCCTAATACGTGCTTGTCCGGTGGACCTCTGCAAACACGGGAAGTGGGGTGGCAGAGAAAGGTCAAGTAAAGGCCAAATTATTTGATATCAAGATATATCTAGTGCTCTCACCAGACATATCATAACCGTGGTAACACTACTACTATGGCCACCAATTGTGGGGACCTCCTAGATGCCCCGGGGTGTGAGAAATTATTCTTCTATTATCCCCATTAGGCACCACTCCTCTGTATTAGCTGCTGCCACCACAGACACCATGTTTGAACTCAGGCTTTCTAACAAATAGCATTCCCAGAGGCCAAAAGTGTGTAATACAAAAATAATGCTTTATTAACAGAATTTGAACATAACAAATTAATTGTTTAATACATTTAAAACCTGTCTCAGACTGTCTCATCTCCTACCTAACTCAGACCCTCTCTAAATATCCTAATCACTCAAACTCTTAAGCCCCACTAACTAAACCTGAAGCATTACTTACTCTAATTAACTAACCCTGACAGACTACTCTCTTCATTTCTCTTCACCAACTCTCATACACCAGCCTTTTCAAAATCCCCTCAAACATCCTATTGATTATTAATCACTTCCAATATTCCATTCTCTCATCCCCTCCCAACAAAACCTGACCTTATTAACTCCTAGTAATTACCTTCAGTACCTTGAACATTCAAAATATCACACACATGTTTCCCCTGCCACAGCCAGGTCACTGCTATGGCCATTCAATGTCTGAGATTGGGAAGGAGGAAGAAGGAAGCCAACTGACTCCAGTTCCCACTGCCATTCTCCCCAGGACCACAGGGAAAATGCATAGCATCATTGTTCATTTTTTTCTGCAGCTGAAGAATGGAAGTGGCCAGAAGCTGCTCAGTCACCCCTCACATCTCACAGTTGTGCCCTTGCAGCACCTTCCAGAGCTTCAAAGCTGCCAGTGGCTAGTGGTTCAGGATGGAACACAGAAGGGCTAGCAAATAATCCCTTGTGGCCTGTCCAGAACAAGATGTACATGGATATTTGTCACTGTTAGGATTCTGATCATTATATCCAGTGCTGTTTGCTCTCAAAACTCCCATGAAGTAGAGATACTATTGTTTTTCATGTTTTCCCCATCTGCTAGGTTACCAGAGTTTAAATATTTGAGGGGAAGAGATATAGAGGTACTTCTTTGGTTGCCTTCAGGCCAACTGCTTCTCTTTTCTTTGTAATGCCATGAGGTCCATAGCTCTTTCACATGTTCAGGAAGTGGTTCTGTCTGTTCAGTGAAACATCTAAGAGAGGACCTCATCAACATATGTTCCTGGTGGTTTCCATGTCACTGATAACAGTGAATCTCCTCTGGACTTTAGTCCTCGCGTTAAAGGAACTAACCTATTGCAGGGATAGGTTTCAGCATGTTGGATAGCTGCTTTGAGTTTCAGATGAAACCCCACTGATCCAAAAGCTATTAGCCACACTCATCCCTATTCTTCATCATGCAATAAAAACAGGTGTAAAAGCAGAGTTAACATGTTCATCCCTATTCTTCTTCATGCATAAGACCCATTAGGACAACTGAATTAGAGATGCAGGTAGTTGTGAAGAGACTGCTGAGGAAGAAATTTTTCACTCTCAAAATTCTATAATTGGCGTTATAGGTCATACAGGGCAACCAGAATAGCCGTAGACTTAAGTCAATGAACAAAGATTGAGCCTTCTCCTCCACTAATGCAATTAGGACCTGCAACTGTATCTTGTGGCATGGAGTGCTCTTGCCTTATGCTGAAGTCAAGTTACTTATGCCTTTCACTCTGTGATATCCCATCACCCTCCCCACACACCTGGGTTTAGCTTTTCCCTTAACAGTCAGCACTTTTTGGCCACCGTACACATAATCCTCATGAGACAGTTTTACAATGTCCCTCGTTGTTGTTGTTGTTGTTGTTTCTTAAGATCATTTTGTACTTCTTGAAACACAAATATTGCAGCTTTTCTTCTTGCCTGCTGATACTTCCCTTTTGTACTTAGACGGTACTGTTTTGACTACAAAAGCAACATTGACTTGGAAGTCTCTGAAAATCTGATAAAATGTTGTGGCAGCAGCTGGAATATATGGCTTCTTTACAACCTCCAGTTGCGCTGCAGATTGTCATTTTCTTCTGGCCTCTATAGCAAAAAGGGACTTCCTCCATTTCCAAGCCACTCTTTGTGGTTGACCTACTTGGCCTTAAGAGGAGATGTGATGTTTCTCCTTGTGTGTTGCATGTCTGCTGTGTTGCTCAGAATTGTCAGAAAAACACTGTTGTAAGAAAATAAAAAGATGATTAATCTCTGCATTTGTAACTTTAAGACCACGCAGTGCAGTGCATCCACATTCTGCCCTCAGCTGGAGTCTTGGCTTCCTTTCTAAGATTCTCTGCCATATTTTACTTATCATTCAGAAAGCTTCTCTGCATGTCTGTTTATCTTTAAAGGGTTTTGCTCTTAATGGAATTTCAGTTGGAGCTGAACTGACCACAGCAGGAAGTGTCAATACATGAAAAAGAAAGAAAACTCAAATGTATGCTGCAACTGCTTCGTTTCGTTCTCATTCAGCCCTTTGGCCACTTCTTTAGAAAAGGGAGTGATACATATATTTTCTTATGAACAAAAACTGAGAGATTTGCTTATCTAACTTTTTAAAAAACTATTTTCTCCCTTCTCATTAAGAACATTCTTGTTTGCCCATAGCAATATCAGCAAAATCCTCTTTGCATATGGCCGCAGTTTCTACAGTCTCTCAGTGTTGCCATACCTTGAAATGGTTAAATAGGGAACAAAAATAAAATAAAGTAAAATAAAATAAAATAACTAATAAGTGTCTTTGTTGCTCCTTCAGCCGAAGGCTATCCATGCACAACTGTGAGTGGAGGAAAGCCAATCTCCATTATCAGCTAGAAGTTGGTCACATACACAGAAGTACTAGCCCCTCCCATGTCTGCCATGTCACATGATGACTACCTCACCTGTACTGTGGGTGGAGGAAAATCAGCCACCATTACACACTGGCCGGGAGTCACATATCGGCACAGGGGTCCCAGCCCCTTCCTTACCTGTGGCACGTCCTCATTGGTGGAAAATGTTGAAGTGGGAGTGTATGTTGCTACCTGTATAAAAGGCCTAGTCAGGCCTCCATGTTTTGTTGCAATCTCTTGATTGACACCCAGCTGCAGCTGTCTGTATTTTTATATTTTTATAGTTTTGTACTGAATAAATCTGGCCTTTGGCTTAGCCTTTGAACCAAGAAACGTCTTGTTCACTTGCCTGTTTCTCAGAAAAGGCTGGCCCTCTCTAGGGCGCAGGTGACAGAACTATCTGAAAAATGTTCATGCACAACTAGTTTGTGCACAGCTATCTGCAAAATGAATATATTCTTTACATTCCAGTTTGTTATATGCACACTGATGTTCTTCCTCTACCTCAGGATTCTTTGTCTGGCAGAGGATCTGCTGCCCATTCTAGTCCCTGAGCTACTCATTCTTCAATGTACGAGTAACTGCAAGGCATCCAGGGAAAGAAAGGACACACTTAAGTTATCCATATAGTTGAAATTGGCCTTGTGGCTGATTAATGGGGGAAATCTATTATTCTGCCTTCTTCAAACATAGGAGAGTTTTCTCATTTTTAATTACTTTCAATAGTTTCCATAAACAATTCTCCTTCAAATCAGGGATTACTAGCTTCTGCCAGATGATTCCTGTTTGTTTCGTGAAAGAGCAGCACAACAAAGTAGAGTTTTTAAAGTAGTGGGCTTTTTTGTCAATTTATCCATCCAAACCCCCAATGGGAGGAGGGGCTGTGTATATTTGCTATGTGCTTCACAAAAAAGTGTTGGTTATACAGGTATTTCACAGAAGGCAATAATCCTGACTGTCAAATGTTCATTTATTTATTAGGTTAAGTATAAAACACTTTCTTTTTCGCACGTCGGGATGAATTTACAAAAGTGGAAGGAAAACAAACTAGTTTCGCTAGCAGCACCAGCACATTTATTGAATATAGCAATAAATTCTCAGATGGTACTGGATGCTAGTGTTGTTTCACATCTCACAATGTACAAGATGAAGGGACTTATTTACTTGTTAAAAAAGGTTTATGGTCTCAGAGATCACTGCAGTGGTATTTGGCACCATAAGTGATCATCACAGCACTGTCCCATCTCTCATTCAATTGTCTTCTAGCCCCGGGCAAAATGATAGTTCATGTGAAGCATCCTTGACAGACATCCATTCAAGCCTTTCCTCTTTAAAAATAGATCAACAAAAGAAGTCCTCCAACTCCCTTGAACAGCTGGTTCAACAGTTGAGTGGTCCACAATCATGCTATTACCACTACCTACCCCTCACTGCCTTTTACTTATAGATGGCAACAAGTATTATTTACATAGCACCTTTCAAGTACAAAGTACCTTTCAGTCCTTTCCCTATCCGCACACCTATCTTTTTGCCACAGGTAAAATCTGAGGACTTGCTTAGAAATACACATCTTCTGTTGGGAGGCCCATAACTGCTTTTGTTGAACTGCTTTTGTGTGATGACAGAAAGCTAGTTATGGTGAGGTAAGTCACTGTGGACCAGCTGACAGAGTACTGAAGCTTTCATTTCAAATTTTGTAGTGTTGGCCAAGTCAAAAAAGTGTCATCAGCTTCAGTTTCCCTAGCATAAATTCAGAATAATTGCAACCTTTTAGAATGCATGCAAAGGTGAGTGTAGGTTGCCAGATTGTTCAAAGAGGAAAAGACAGAGCTCAGTTTTAAGTATGTTTATGGTCCTAAGGCTATCATTCAATCTAGGCTTCAGCTACAGAAGGGAATCTTAATTACTAAACAACCGTGGCTCACATCAATCTAAAACCTGGGTCTTGAATTTTAGTTTTTGGGGACATCTCAGGACAAGTCTTCAGTGAAAGAGAAGTCCTGAAGTTCATTGACCAAGGAATCCTCTTCCAAAGCCTAAACATGATCTTATCCTAAATTAATACTACCAAAGCTATTTGTCTTAACAGTTCTCAGATGGCTGTGAGTTGTTCCTTTTATATTCTTTTCAACAAAACCAGCACAGAAAAACAAAAGCCACTCTCTATGCTATTCTGTTGCATGGAAATCATCCAAATAATGTTGTGATGTTAGGAAAGTAATCCAGTAGTGTTAGCAAACCAACCAAGTAAGATAAATAGTACAATGGATGGCCACTGATCAATGAGTTCATATAAATTCAGCAACATGTCTTTGGATTACAGTTATTATTGGATGTTAACCAACATCTTAACACACTTCTACTCCCTTATGGTGATTTTCTACTATTTTGTGGACTACATTATCCAAGCCATCTCTTCATACTCATATTGATGCCCTCCTTGCTAATACAACAGATATATTAATTAGATTAGCAGAAAGGGAAAAAGAGAAGGACATTCCTTGCATGACAACAACAGATGCTCATCCCCATGCAAGGATAGACCTGCTGATAGAGACTTGTACAACAGTGTGCACAAAGGGCACTTGTGAGACAGTGTATCCCGTGCACAGACTAGTCATTGTCAGTCAGACCCTTAACTAGAAGGACATAGCCTGTAGAATTAGGCTGAAGGTTATAATATTTTAAAATACACAGATACTGCTGAGAAACCTAATTACCTTCCTAAATAACACATACCTTCAGAAGTGAGGCAGAATCAAATTGTGACCAAGTGTGTCTGGATGGGAACAGGCTCCAGCCCCCTATGGAGAGGGAAATTAGCACAAGCCAGTCAGCAGACATGTAGGGTCATGCTCTGTTTGAAGCAAATGCTTTTTAAAGGCTTAAAAGAAGCTGCTCTGATTTCTATATCAGAGAATTACAATTCTGAGGAAGGTCACCACCCAGTAATGCAATGCTGCACTATTTATAGCAACACAAAGCCCTGACCTGCAAGTCTGGGAACAGAAAAGGTATAAAATGCAAATCCTTGTGTTTTAGTGGAACATCAGGATTCTATGAGCAGCTTAGAGCAATTTTATGTTAGATAATTTTATACCCAGAACCCACTTACAAAATGATTGCCGTTGTTATATAATGCCTCTCCAGCCAGGGCCCTCTTTCTCCTCCATATCATGCACTGTGTCTAGAAAACCTTAGCAATAGCTGCTGGGGATAGCACTTACACCACAGGGATTAGTGTTGGTGCTCTGTTTGTCACAGCTGGTGGCCTACATATGAGTAGGGTTCAATGTTGAAAGTTTGTGACGTAAAGATTAGGATTGTCCAGACCAATCTACTAATATAGGGAAGCAAAAGCTTCCATTTTTGGTCAAAGTTACAATTCAAATAAATGTGAATATTTTTCTAGCATGGAAGAAAAGATGCCCTAAGGTGGTGGTGCTCCTTAAAATACTGCCAAATATTCTGCCAATTTATATGCTTATGTAAAAAGTGAGAAAATGCAAGCCACATTAGGTACATGTTTTGAATAAGAAAAAGCAGGAGATCTGTTTTAACTAGCTCAAAAAGATGTATTAACCAGCCTACGGACAATGCCCAATTTAAATCTATATTACCAGGTTCTTGGTAGCTGTGACAGCTTAGTTAAATCCTGAACAGAATAATGTTTGTTATACTTTTGAAACATGAAGTATCAAAAATTTGCTTTGAAATATCTCCCTTGAGTGAGCAAAAGAAAAATGTACTTTTTGGCTCAGTGAAATGTAATAGTAAACTCAGCCTTGAAAACCTAAAATAAATGCAAAAAATATTAAAGTACGCATATATTAAACACACACAAGATTGGTTTGGATAGACTCTCTGACATGCTTAGAAGCATATAAAAATGTTTGAATAACTGAGAGCCAGTGTGGTGCAATGGTTGGAGTGTTGGACTAAGGTTTGGAGACCCAGGTTTGAATTCCACTTTGGTCATCTAACTCACTGTATGACCATGGGCCAGTCACAGTAACCCTATTGAGGTGTTATAATCACTTTCTTGACAAGGAAAGCAGCAGCCTGAAAAGGAGCCTGTGCTGCACATGAAAGTTTTCCATGGCCACTTCTGCCTTACACTGGCCATTTCCGCACAACACTCTTATAGCACGATGATTCCACTTCCAACCTCCTATGGTTCAGCTGGCCCCTCCCGAAACTGCAAACCCCAGGATTCCATAGGAGGTTGAAAATGGAATCATCGCACTATAAGAGTGTCGTGCAGAAATGTTTACTGTTATAGTGCTCTTATTCCACTCTCAACATCCTGTGGAATTCTGGGGTTTGTAGTTTCCTGAGGTCAAAGAGCTCCCTGGCTGAGAATTCTAAAGGCCCCTCCCTAAACTGTAAAGCCCAGGATTCCATAGGATGTTGAAGGTGGAATAATAACACTATAACAGTGAGTGTGGAAATGGCCTGTGTGATCTAGAAGCCTGAAAAATGGGTGTTTCTTATAGGAAGGAGCAGTTTCTATGTATCAGCCTCTTCTTCTCAGAATAAATCCCTGTGTAAAGAGAGTGATGAGGGAATCTGGGGCTAGTCTGCTCCCACGTTTCTTTTAATCCTCTTTTGAATGCATGAAACGGACTTCATTGTCAGCCTGACCCACCTCACAAGAACTGTTGACAGGATACCTTTGGGAGGAGCAGAGCCATCCATGCTTTCTTCATCTTATTAGAAGAAAGGTAGGATACAAATTTAATGCACAAATAAATAATTCTTTGCCATCTAAACAACTTGGGCACATAGCTGAGTGCACTGTTACCACACACACACACACACACACACACACACACACACATTTCAAAAATGGGCAGTAAATCTTTCCTTCAAGAGATTATATAGGATCTTGTATACTTTTACCATACAACACTCTGCTTGTCATTGCTGATTTCAGTCAATGAAATAGCCTCCTCTGCTAAGACTCCTTTGTGCTGTTGTGAATGGTAAGAACAGCCTTCCATAAGACCTTTCCTTGTTGGTGCTAGACAAGGCAGAACTGACAGTAATCAGATTCTGCACACCCTTGTCATTTTGTACAGTATGGTATAGTGGATTGCTGAACTGGCTTTAATTCTGTTCAGGTTCTTGTTTAATGAAAGTATACAGATTGTTTTTGGCAAGTTACTCCCCTTTCACATGGCCTAATATGACAGGGTGGTTGGGATGAGAAAATGTAACCCTCGGTACTTCACATGTCAAATAAATAAAAATTTCATGACTCTTGTAATTTTTCTTGCTTCCTGATTCAGTCTGGGAGGCAGACAAAAGTATATATCTCAGGCTTCTTTATACAAAATGACACTCAACACGGTGATCACTTTGGTGAACTAGATAAAAATTAGAAATGTCAACCATATCCTAATTGACTGACATAGCTGCTGAAGTTACAGAATTAATGAAGACTTCAAACTCTGTCCAAGTTTATGTACTTTATGAACTATTTGCCCTGTTACAATTATTGCTTGGCAAACTTTAAAATGTTAACAAAATGGGTAAAAATCACTTATAACAAAGAACAAGTTGAAAATGTCTCTCCCGTCTCAAGAAAATCCTCTCCACCATCAATTACAACCCTTAAAGGTAGATGTTTTGTTATACCTTTTGCTTGAGAAAGAAGTTAGAGATTGTAAGGGAGCGAGTTATTTGTCTACATAAGCTTCTGCAACAAAGTTCCTTTAAAATCCCTGCCAGATTGCATGTTCCATAACCTTGGAGACAGTCATCACAGCAGAAGTCCTATTTTGATGGGAAACCAAATATACTTGTTTCCCAAGAGAAGCGAGCTCGTGACTGTAGCAAATAGCTATCTGGCAAGCTGCTGAAACCCTCATTCTGTAGTAAAATAGAATGTGCAGGGAAAACCGTCTTGAGCCACCCTGTTGCCAGCAGAATCACTGGGACTTTTGTAATGGTGTGCAGCAATATTTTGGCCTGTTTTGGTGGCAGTGAGCACAGGACTAGACAAATGGCTTTGCGGCATCCAAGCATATATGTGTTCTGCAGGCTACCTATTGCCTATTCCTGTTCTAATCCATTTGGGACAACTTAAGTCAAAAATTTCCCACCACAAGAATCCAAGTTGTTAGTATATATTGTACATCTGTAAGGCAAACTCTGTAGAGAAACTGGATGCATACTGTAAGTGGAAGAGCTTCTTTGACCATCATCTCAAGCATCTCATAATTCCTGTCCTCTGTTTCTTAATTTAGTCTCCACAAAGAGTAACACTCATGTCTGACAGTTATTTGTCTACATAAGCTTCTGCAACAAAGTTCCTTTAAAATCCCTGCCAGATTGCATGTTCCATAACCTTGGAAATTAAGGCCTACTGTTCCAATTGGTGAAATGAGCCTTTTGCAAGCACATTGTTGAATGAATGAATAATACATGAAGAAGACATCCTTAATTCCTACATCTCAAGCCCCATCTGTTGCTTTTGGGTTATTTTGGGTTATTTATTCCTGCTACTTGTCATGGTGTTTTGAGGAAGATTTCCAACTTTCAGGGTCATCAGCCCCTGTTAATTATTTCTGCTCATGAGTTTAGGGGCATCCCTATTTTGTCTTGACGATTCTTGATACTTTGTAAATACAGCATCCTATGACAGACTTACTCTTTTCCCTGAGCAATATGTTAGGTGGGCCAACTACCAAAGGGTAGACTGAGGCAGGTTCAAACTTCCTAGTATGACACTTGGTGTGGGGGTACCAGTCTTCTTCTTCGTGGTCTCTGTGCCTTCATACACTAGGAGCTTTAGCGCCTGCGCGGTAGCGTTCGGAAACTTCTAGAGCTTGTTCGCTTGGCGGGAACCCCTCCCCCACGCCGGTACTGCGCATGCTCCTCCCGCCGAGCAACGGTCTCTCCTCAGTTCTTTCTCGTCCGCCGCCGCGTACGGAAGGTTCTTCAGTTTGTTCCTCTCACGTTGTGCTTGGCTTGCTGTTTTTTCACGGTTTTACGGACTTTCGGACTGTCTTTGACCTCTCTTTCGGACTCCCCCTTCGGTTTTTCGTCTTTTTGGATTTCGGAGTTTGGCGTTCCTCGTCTTATGTCCGCGCTCTTTAAGAAGTGCGTGTCCTGCGGCCGCAAGGTTGCCCTCAACGACGGCCATAAGGAGTGTCTCTTCTGTTTGGGTGAGTCCCACAACATCCGGACTTGCCCAATTTGCCGGGATTTTACTCCCCAAACTCTCCGCAACCGCTCCGCGAGACTCAAATCTTATTGTTGGGAACAGTCTCTGCGGGCGATAGACGAGACCTCCACTTCCAAGATGGCCGACAAGAAGACGACCACGCCATCGACGGTATCGGCGGCTGCCGTTCCGTCCACCTCGTCGGTATCGGGCTCGGTACCGGCGAAAACGCCGATCTCGGCGCTACCGAGGATCCCGAAGCTGTCGGCGGCTGCCAAGTCAGCAAAAGGATCCTCGACGGCGAGGAAGGCTGAGGCTCCCCTTACGGAGACGCCTGCTAAAAAGCGCCCTGCTCCGGACGGAGGCAAGGGCAAGGAGAAGGAGAAGAAGAAGAAGAAGAAGGAGAAGAAGCGCTCCCCGGCTGGGGACGTTCGACCTCCTACTCCTCCTCCTACTCAGCAGCCTTCCAAAGGGCGAGGCGAGTCCGTCGATCTCTCGGACGATGAGATTGAGGACGTTCCCCAACAGCGCCCGGACTCGCCTGTGGCAGACCCTCCAACCCTGGTGGAGGAGCGCCACCGCCCTCTTAGCCGTCGCAGGTCGGCCGACCTGCAGCAGAGAGAGCCCTCTGCTTCTCCGGAGCGGCGTTCGACCTCCTTTAGGTCCCGGTCCCGCTCTTCCGAGCGTCCGGTGGCCTCGCCGCCTCCGAGGGAGACAAGAGAGGAACAACCTCGCTCGCTGCCTCCAGATACACCTCGGCGTCCTACATGGCCAGGTACGCGAGGGAATCTGAATGGAGAGAGCGCCCGGCCTCCTATCGGTCGCATTCGCCATCGTACCGGGATCGGTACCATCGTGGCCCGAGTCGCTGGGAGACCTTCCGGAGGTCCCGGTCACCTCGTCGACAGCGCGAATCGCGCTCGCCTAGAGGGGACGAGGCTCGGTACCGTCGACGCTGAAGCCGATCTCCGTCGGACCGCCGCTCCTTCAGCCGCTCTCCCTCTCCTCGATATCATAGGGCGAGGGAGCCTTCACCACGGTATCGGGCGATATCGCCACCTCCTAGGGTCACGGCAACGGCGACGCGCCCTACGGAGTCGGTGGTGACTGAGCGGGCTACGACGACGTCAGCCTGCCAGACTACCCCGGTCACCACCAAGAGGGTGAAGTCAGTGGTCAGCCATCCCAAGCGGGACGCTGCTGCTACCACCGCCCCGGCTGCGGAGAAGCCTAGGAAGGCAACACCTGCGGCGACGAAGGAGCCGGAAAGCGAGCGGCGAGAGGACTCACCGAGCTCGGAGTCGTACGACTCGAGCGCGGAGTCAGAGGTGTCTGAGGCGGCCTCACAGGAGTCTCCTCCGCTGGGATTCGGGGACCCGATCCCAGATTCTGCTCCAGAGGACGTCCACCAGTTCTCTGCGATGCTGCTCCGCATGGCCACTACCCTCGGCCTTAAGATCGCCGATGCGGAGCCGGAGGACGACGATCCAGCCTTCTCCGTCTTCGAGGAGAAGCGACCTTCCACGGCCCCGCTGCCTCTCCTGCCCCGGGTATCCAGACTGGTGAAGGCCGCCTGGGATAGACCGGCCTCGGCTCAGCCGATACCGCAGCGGTTAGAACACCTCTACAGGGTGCAGAAGGATAACGCCGGTTATCTCTTTAATCACCCTGTACCGAACTCTGTGGTCGTCGAGTCGGCACAGACAAAGGGCTCCGGCAGGCAACACACCACCCCGCCGGACAAGGAGGGCAGGAAGTCTGGACGCCTACGCAAGGAGGTTCTATTCAGCTGCCTCCTTGCAGATCAGGCTGTCCAACACTCAGGCTTGCCTCGCGGCATACCTGAAAAAAGTGCTCGATCGCCTGCAACCGGCGATGGAGGCGGTACCGGAGGACATCCGCCAAGCCTCCTCCGTGATCTTCAATGAGGCTATCTCCATCGCTCGGCACCAGATGGCCTCCTCCCGGCACGCAGTGGAGATCGCCTCCCGGGTCATGGCGGGATCCGTCGGCCTCCGCCGCCATGCTTGGCTGCGACCGGCCGACATCCAGGAGGACACCAGAAGGAGGATTGAAGATCTCCCCTTCGACGGTGAAGGCCTATTCAATTCGTCCACAGACGAAGCTTTGGACAATCTTGTCAAGGCGAGACTTACCGCAAAAAAGATCGGGCTGCAGCCGGCCACGCAGGCCCGCAGGGCCTCCACCTTCCGCCCATCCTGGCGACGATCCTCCACCTCGTCGTTCCAGCGTTCGGCCCAGTCTGGACAGTCGAGACCGTCCTCCGGCTCATCGGCCAGACGCACGATTAGGCGGCGCCCGGCTTCGTCGAAGAAGTCCTCCTCCGAGACAAAGTCTCGGTTTTGACGTGCCTGGCAGGACCCACCAATACCCACTCTTCAGCCTACCATCAGCGCTCGGAGACCGACCGACTCTCGCTCGACACCTAGCGGAGTGGCAGTATGTCACTACGGACTCTTGGGTGCTTTCCATCGTCCGTCTTGGCTACGCCATCGAGTTTCTCGAATTCCTCCTCGCGGCGTTTACTACTCCACGCCGTCGAGTCCGGCCCTCCTGGAAGAGATCCAATCCCTCCTCCAGAAAGGGGCGATCGAGCGGCTCCCGCAAGAGGCCAAGACCACCGGCTTCTTCTCCAGGTACTTCACGGACCGAAAGCCGACGGTACCCTCCGGCCGATCCTAGACCTCAGAGGGGTGAACTACTACATCCGCCCCAAAAGGTTCAAGATGGTCACGATACCGTCGATCCTACCCTTCTTACATCGAGGGGACTGGTTCGCCTCCATCGATCTCCGAGACGCATACTTCCATATCGCCATTCCCCCGCAACACAGACGGTACCTCCGCTTCGCAGTCGACGACACCTGTTACCAGTACAAGGTGCTGCCGTTCGGACTCTCGACTGCCCCAAGGGTCTTCACCAAGTGCATGGCCCCGGTGGTATCCTACCTGCGGACGAAGGGCGTTTCCGTCTTCCCCTACCTCGACGATTGGCTGTTGGTGGCGTCCTGCAAACAGAGACTTTACCACGACGTCCACATGACGTTGTCACTCCTGACCCGCCTTGGTCTACGAGTGAATCCGAAGAAGTCCCACCTCGAGCCGGCGAGGATCTTGGACTTCATCGGGGCGACGCTCGACTCGACCTCCGCCAGGGCGTACCTACCAGAGTCTCGAGCACAAACCTTGATCCGGGCCGCCGCTCACGCTCGTACGGCCCCGACGTTATCTGCGAGAAGCGTCCAGCAGCTCTTGGGCTACATGGCTGCGACGACCGCTGTGACATATCTCGCCAGGCTGAGAGCAAGACCTCTTCAACACTGGTTCGTCCGCATATTCGACCCCCTGCGAGACGAACAGACACTCCGACTGCAGCTGCCGGGAGACGTCCGCTCATCCCTCCGATGGTGGCAGTCGCGATGCAATCTCATGTCAGGGATGCCTTTCCAACAGCCGACACCGAAGGTGACGGTAACGACCGACGCCTCCCTGTATGGATGGGGTGCCCACTGCGGCGATCTCAGAGTCCGCGACAGATGGAACGACGACGAGACCGCTCTCCATATCAACGCGCTGGAGCTGCTCGCCGTCTGGAAAGCCCTACGGGCGTTCCGCCATGCCGTGGCGGGGCGCACGGTCCTGATTCTGACGGACAACACCACCGCCGTCTGCTACATCAACAGACAAGGTGGGACTCATTCCACGACCCTGCTCGACATCGCGCTCGACCTGTGGGAATGGTGCATTCGCCTGCACACGCATCCCGTGGCGGTTCACCTGGCCGGGCAGGAGAACACCACGGCAGACGCCCTCAGCAGGGACACCTCATCCCATCACGAATGGTCTCTCTCCGGAGAGGCGTTCAGACTGATTCGGGACCGCTGGGGCGAACCATCGATCGACCTCTTCGCGACCAGGGAAAACGCGAAGTGTCGCCGATTCTGTTCCAGAGCGGGCCACGATCGTGCCTCCATCGGGGACGCTTTCCAGTTTCCGTGGACCGGGGAACTCCTCTACGCGTTCCCGCCGTTCCCGCTGCTCGGCCGGACGATATCGAAGATCCTCGCCGACCGAGCCGACGCGATCCTGGTAGCCCCGTACTGGCCGAGGCAACATTGGTTCGCACCCCTGCTACAAGCCGCACGAGACGACCTGCTCCGGTTGCCATCGACACCGGACCTGCTCTCCCACTCCGGCGGCCGAGTCCTCCATCCGGACCTGCCACGCCTGGCCCTCCATGCCTGGAGGATATCGCACTAGACGATCCCGTGCTCGGTACCGTCCTCGTCGCGGCCAGGAAGGAATCCACCCGTCGCAACTATCAATACAAGTGGCGACGCTTCCTGACCTTCGCTAACGAGAGGAGTGAGCCGGTATCGCCCGCGGGGCTCTCGACCGTCCTGCACTTCCTCCTGCACCTCCGGCAACAGGGCCTGGCGTTTCCATCCCTGAAGGTGTATCTCTCCGCGATCGTGGCATACCAACCGCCACGATCTGCTGCCTCGGCCTTCTTCAGGAACGATACCGTTAAACGGTTCCTGAAAGGACTTCATCATCTCTACCCGCCGGTATCGCCGCCGCTACCGCCGTGGTCCCTCTCGCTGGTGCTCTCGCAGCTAACGAAGCCGCCCTTCGAGCCGATGGCGACCTCGGATGACGGGCTCCTGACAATGAAAACTGCCTTCCTGGTAGCGGTGACCTCAGCGAGGCGAGCGGGTGAGATCACGGCTCTTCGTTCCGATGAGCCCTTCACGGTCTTCCACAGGGACAAGGTGGTCCTGAGACCTGACATCTCGTTCCTGCCAAAGGTGGTGTCCAGTTTCCATCTCAACCAGGACATCATCCTGCCTGCCTTCTTCCCGAACCCGACGACACCGTTGGAGCGGTCCCTCCACTCCCTGGACGTGCGTCGGGCATTGGCTTTCTACAAGGACAGGACTGCTTCCTTCCGACAGACGCCGCATCTCTTTGTTTGCTATGGGCGACGTCGGAAGGGCCTAAAAGTGTCCACCCAGCGCTTCTCCAAGTGGGTGGTGAGGACTATTGAACTGGCGTATGAGCTCGCGAGGAAGCCTCCGCCAGTCCTGCTTCGAGCCCACTCCACCAGAGCTGTGGCTACTTCTGCGGCCCTCCTGCGAGGAGTTGACCTGCATGAACTCTGCCGTGTGGCGACCTGGTCCCAACCATCGACCTTCGTGCGCCACTACAGGCTCGACTGCCGGTCGCGCAGAGATGCCCGGTTTGGACGTGAGGTGTTGGCTTCCGTGCTGTAGGACCTGACCCGCCGTCCGACCGGTAAGCTACACAGTCTCCTAGTGTATGAAGGCACAGAGACCACGAGAGAAGAACAGGTTGCTTACCTGTAACTGTGGTTCTTCGAGTGGTCATCTGTGCCATCATACACACCCGCCCTTCCTCCCCTCTTTCTCAGGTCCCTGTAGGTTCTACGGCGGACGACAGAACTGAGGAGAGACCGTTGCTCGGCGGGAGGAGCATGCGCAGTACCGGCGTGGGGGAGGGGTTCCCGCCAAGCGAACAAGCTCTAGAAGTTTCCGAACGCTACCGCGCAGGCGCTAAAGCTCCTAGTGTATGATGGCACAGATGACCACTCGAAGAACCACAGTTACAGGTAAGCAACCTGTTCTTCTGGGTGTGAATTGGGTAGAAGATATTTTGAGAGAGAAAAAACGATGAATAGTGAATCCAAGAATCTACATAGCTGTGATTAAAGTCTCCTTCATAGTACTGGATAGCCAGCATCAGCATTTTCTCATCACCATTACTGAGAAAAGTCTAGCTCTAATTATTCCTTAACTGTGATGCCCTTTTTGCTGAATGGTGTCATCTTTATGATTCATGAAGCCTGGCTACTCAAGTGAAGGTGTCTGTTTTAACAATAAAATACAATTCAATTCCAGTGCTTAGATCACTATGTGGAGATAAGGCTGCCCTCCCTGAAAATATCAAATGCAAACAAAGGTCCAGTTGCTGCACTCAGTCAGGGCCATCTTCAATCATGTTCAGTCCTCCCCTAATCTATGTAATTGATGGGTGCTACCTAAGGTTTCATATGAGCTTTGTAATCCACAAGGTTAACTCTGTATTGAGGTGTCTAGGGAACATGAGTACCAGTCTCCTTCGAAAGAGATTTCTGCACTCAGACACTCCTAGTCATGCAATTCCGAGAAACTGTCTCCTTCTCTCTGTATTGTTCTTATGTGCCTTCAAGTCAATTCTGCCTTATGGAAATGTATCACAGGGTTTTCTTGAAGAGATTTATTCAGAAGAGGTTCACCATAGCTTTCCTTTAAGACTGAGAAAATGCAATTAACCCAAAAAGGCAACCAGTGAGCTTTCAAAGCTGAGCAGGAATTTGAATCTGGGTGTACAGAGTCATAGCTCAAAACTACTACACCATGTTGTCTCTGTCATCTCTCATGCGATACCCAAATAAATTTATAGAAGCATGAGCCCAAAATAGGGAAGTGCAACAACAGCAATAAAAGAAGTGGATGATTCTATTTGAATTAAATGTTTTAACTAATTTAGCAAGCCAGCATAATATAGTGGTTTGAGTGCTGGACAAAGACTGTGAGATAAGGGTTTGAATCCCCACTCAGCCATGAAATTCCATTAAGTGACCTTGGGCAAGTCATGCTCTCTCAGCCTCAGATAAAGGCAATGGCAAATCTGAACAAATCTTCTGCATAAGACAGAAGTTATGTGACGGCACACAACAACAACATAACTAATTTAACACAGGTCTGTTTCTAGTTCTTATGACTGGAGAGAACAATGTTATAGATGCTATTGATGAGGCCCTGAAGGGAAAGTGGTATTGGACCACCGTCAGCGATAAACTTTTGTACAGATTAATTTCTCTACATATCTACTGCATGTACATATGTGCACCCCCACAAAGTGTTTAATTTTATTACTAATCACAGTAAATGAAAAACTCCAATCCACAAATATTTCAAGGCCTATTCAGCATGCAAATTCTGATGGTCAGAATTTGTTCTAATTTTGGGATTTGAGAGTTGTGATCACATAGCATGAGTCTGAAAGAATTCCTTCATGTAAGGATGAGAAGGAGTAAGTATTTTGCTTCTTCATTATTCAGTTATTTTTATCTGACATCATCTTGAAATGGTAGGAATGACAAGGAAGACATGTAGTCATGCAGCTTACTCTGGTAATGGGTGCAAAACTTTCACATGTTACTGGATCAGGGTGGGACTAATCATGTTAGGAGGCAGGATTTGGAAATGAATCTAGTCCTCACAGTAATAGAACCAAATTTGACAATGGTTGATATTGATTGCATACTACCAGCAACACTTCTGAGGAACTTTCTTGTCTGTGTTGTAAGCTACCACCTATCTCATTGGTGGCTCCTTGTCTCCCTTCCAAAGTGCTACCAGAAGAGCTGCTGAGGAAGCATCTTTCTTTCCCTGGGAAAAGAACTTATTATCAGAAAAGAAACAGCAGAAGAGAAGAAAAATAAGAGGAGGAGGAAGGGAGGAGGAATGCAAGCTCAGCACAGTGAAATCTAGAACAGATACATTCCCACCTTTTTGGGCTAAATGTACTAAATTCAAATTACCCAGATTCACTAAATTGAACCATTGCATCATTGCATCATGCTTTCCCCTTCCTCTCCCTCCCAATCGCAGTCCTCTTGTCTTGTGTCTTGTAGTTTGTAATTAGATAGCTAATCACTTTTTTTGCAAACTGGGAATTTTTGGGAATTTTTACCTTATACTTCAATGACTTTTTTGGTTGAAGAATGGGGTAAATAGTCTTGAGCTAAACAAATAGTAAAGAAGTCACAGGGCTAAACTTTGTATTCTGCCTTGTTCCCACTCAGGATATCAAAGCTGAAGCACACATATAATGCATTTTTGCCATTTTTTGTTCTGGTTTTAGAGCATTCACTTTAGATTGTCATCAGGAAAAGGGGCAGGGAGAGATGGAGTACTAAACTTTTTTCCTTGAGTCTATTTTCCTCTGAAAATATTCCTTCTCAATCAGAGGCTCCTTTCACATTACACAATTACAGCACTGCAGTTCCACTTTAACTGCCATGGCAACATGCTGGAAGTCCTGGGGTTGTAATTTGGGGAGACACCAGAGGAGATCTCTGACTGAGAATCCTACATAACCCTCCCTAAACTAGAAAGCCCAGGATACTGCAGGATGTGGAAATAATAATTGCAGTGGAATAGAGCCCTATAATTGTGCAGTTGTGAAATGGCCCCTGTCTCTTTCTTCACATGGGAATAAAACAAAGGAACGTTTTCTTCTCTGCAGGAACAAAAAGCATGGCAGGAGAAGGACAAACAAAAGAAAACAGCTTGTGAGGAAAGCATAAGCACTCCCTCCTCCCTCACTTTCCTGCTCTTCAGATTGCAATTTCAAGCAGTTGTCCCCCCCCGCCGTTCTTATTTAATAAACATTAAAATGAGAAGTTATGATACCTGTAAATGAGTTACAGAACAGACAATAAACATTAAGCTAATATTGTGATTGAATTTGTATTTCCTCAAGGCTATATCAAAAGTAATAACTTGTTCATGATGTGCTAGCTGAAAAAAATTAAGTACCTTACTAGAAAAGGAGATATAATTTGAAGAGGAGCTGTTTTGGGAAACTCTTTAGTGTTGCTCATGTAGAGGAGGAATCAAAATCTCAGGAACTATTATTGCTTAACAACCCCCCCCCCAAGCAGTCTACTTTGCCATGCTACCTTTTGTGCCAAAGCTGTTTGACAAATTCTTACAAACCATCCATGAGTTAGATATTTTATTAGGGTTTTTCCAGTGTTCAGTTGCCTCTGTTCTGGCAGGTGTCGTTAACAGTAATGTCACCTCTTTGTGGAGGAAGTTGTTACCCGGTATGTTGGGGGTCCAGGGAGGGGCGCCCAAATAACCAAACAACAACACAAGATGGGGAAATTAGTCTCGAGCACTCTCTTAGGTTAACGAGAGGCAGGATAACTTTAGCTAGGATCTTTTACCCTATGTCTATGGCTTCAGGTCAGAAAGCGTAGCCAGACAAGTTTTAAAGTAACAAAAATAACATTTATTGAGGACAAACAACAAATAAGACACCACATGCACACAGCTAACTAGAAATAGAAATGGAGAGCTTTCAGGGGAATGGGTAATATGACACCTGGTCTCGTAGTCCTGGAGAAAAGAGGACGTTGCAGGGGAGGAAACTCAGTGCAGTTCGCTGAGGGGAGCTCACTGGACAAACCGACAGCAAGGCTGGATGAAACTCAGGAGCGATCCAAAGTGTTCCCAAAAGTGGGGACTTTTTATAGGGTGGATTTTACCTACAGGCCATGCCATGCTCGGTGAGAACAAAAGAATTTTGGAGCTGGACAAAGGAGTTGGAAAAGATCAGGTTTTACATGATGGGCTTAGCGCTCGATGACAATAGTATGGCCAGTATGCAAATGGCTCAACATAAAGGAATGGCTCGGCTCTCAGCTGTGCGTCTTTGTGTAGATTTGTGCTGAGCAAGGCTGGTTTGCAAGAGGGTTTTTCCCTGAAGCATCGGAGAGGCTTAAGTTGCCTGTCTAAATGAGGTTTGGAATGTACAACCATTAACGGCTGTGCCTAATACGTGTTTGTGCAGTGGACCTCTGCAAACACGTGGAGTAGGGTGGCAGAGAAAGGTCAAACAAAGGCCAAATTATTTGATATCAAAAGGATATCTAGTGCTCTCACCAGACATATTACAACCGTGATAACAAAGTGGTCCTGAAGATCGGTGAATATTGACACTAAGGCCTAGCAAAGGATCTCATCAAATTAAGGGCTGCCATACCTGTGGGAGAATGCTGACATGTCTGCACATGGAATTTCCACACCCATCTCCTCACATGGGAAAAGTTGGATGGAATTCTGAGGAACATGTTATTTGGGCTTCCGTTCATATGCTACACATATCCATCATACACCATACCTGCCCAGTGCCAATCATTTACTTCTGAAAACACTCAAACACAAATTTGTCTAAGCAGGCAAGTGAAGTGAACTTCAGCTGAATAAATGATCTGATATTTACACATTTAGCTTATAAACTACCAATTTAAGATTGCCTGGTGTGGCATGTACATACGCTTACATTCATGCATACGTACATCTCCATGTGTGCATTCTTTATTGGATAGAAACCAATAGAATTAGTCATGAATGAGGGCCTATATGATATTTGGTGGCATAGCTGAAACCAGCTCCTCTCCCAGTGTTGACTGTTTTTTTTCCCTTTCATTTTTTTTTGCTGTACTCCTCATGTAACAGAATGCAACTATGTCCAACAGGTGGCAGTGTATCTTTGACAATTTAATGAAACACACTGAAATCACTGGGGTATTCTACTGTAAAAGATGAATGTTTAAAGGCTTGCACATTTGCTAAGTATTTCTAAATTTTCAGCCACTGTTTTTGACAGTAGGCCCTTAGATTCACATTTTAAAATGTGTATGATGTTTATAGAATCATAGAACTAGAAGGGGCCTCACAGGTCCTTGAGTCCACACACACACCCCCCCCCCGCTCAATGCAGGATTTCCAGCTAAAGCATCTCCAGCAGGTAGCTGTCCAACCTCTTTTTGAAAATGTTCACAGAAGAAGACCCAATGTCATGCACCAAGTAACTCACTCTCCAAGAAACACACTCTGAAATTAGCAGCAGTTTATTTGCTGGATTAACATAAGCATCCACAACACACTTCTTCCAAAGATACTGACATGAATTATTATAAGCGTCATGCACCTTTTATGGGTTGTCATTACAATCCATGTGCAGAAAGTCTTCATTGGTTGATATAGCAAGATTCTTTCCTCCTGTTCCTTTACAAGGATGGTGCCTGGCTCAGGCTGGCTTGTCCTTGAACAGTCGGTCCACTTCTGAGCCTTCCCCAGCTATCTCCATACCTCTTGGGCATGTTTGCACGAAGTATTTCCCACTTTCACTTTGCAGCCTTGACACTTCTTCCCCATCAATCAGATACAATATAACAGCAGGTAATCTATTAGATACAATCTAGCAGTAGTTAGCAGAAATGTCTTCACATGGGATACATAGCAGCAATTAGCAAAGATTGTATCCATACACCCAGTGGGATTAATACACATTCAAATACACATTCAGGAATTGAATAACCACTCTCTCCTATCCCATCTATAACCATAGCAAGGATGCCTTGCAACCTGATCCCTATATGCACCCTTCCCCCTTATCCAGGCTTATGGAGGTATGCAGTGCAAATTTTTTTTTATTAACCTAAGTGCTTTCACATGTTCCACAGCCACCACCACTCCCTTTGTCTAGCAGGCAAGTGTTTCCAATTGACCAAGTATTGGAGTCACCTTCTGTGCTTTCCTGAATCCATGATTTCAGAGATCTCAAAATAGTGACCACAGCCCACCATGATCTGGGGAGGCAGTGCAGGTGGAGTCAGTTGCTATATGTTGGTCTAGGCCACCTGTTTCAGCAAGCTGAAATGAAACACAGGATGGATTTGCCTGTAAAATTTGGGTAGATCCAGTTCAGCAGTCATGGCGCTGATTGCTCTCTTGACCCGGAAGTGGCCAAGATATTTTGGTCCCAACTTTTTAGAGGGCTGTGGGCACTTGATGAACTTAGCAGACAGGTATACCTGGTCCCTGGGATTTATGCCCCAACTTTTGCCCCTTTTTTGGTCTGCATACTTTTTATATGTGTTCTTAGCATAGTCCAGAGCAGTTATGATAGTTGGCTAGGTCACTTTAACCTTGCTTGACCAGTTGGTTGCTGACTACGGGTCAGTTTGGATGACTTCAATGAATAGTAATGCTTTAAGGTCTGCCATATAAAATTTTGAATGGGGAACGTCCAGTGCTATGATGGGACACATCCATTGTTTTGATGCACTATGTTATTGTGTGCCATTTCTGCAAAGGTGACCAAGCTTTTCCAGTCATTTTGCTGGTAGTTACATAACAGCACAAGTACTGTTCTAGCACTTGGTAAACCATCTTGGTTTCCATCTGACCATCAGTCTCATGGTAATACATCGTACTCATTGCTTGTTCCACCCTCAAAAGTCTTTAAAAAACTTTCCAAAATTGGGAAGAGAACTGGCTGCTGCAATCCATGACAATTTTACTAGGTACCCCATGCAACCAGTACACATGTTGAAGGAACAGTTTGGCTAATAGCACGGCTGTGGAAAGGGACTTGCAAGACACAAAATAGGCTTGTCTAGAAAACAAATCAGTGACTATCCAGTGTTTTGTTTGCTCTCTGGCAGATTGATGATGAAGTCCATGCTAATGCGAGCCCAAGGATGGGGATGAGTTGGTAATGGCTGTAATAGATCTCGGGGTCATCCCCCAAATTTGTTTGCTTTGGGCAAAGATCAGACCCCTTCATATAGCTTTCTACATCCTATTGTAGCTTCAGCCACCAATAGTTCCTCTGGACTAGATGCAAGGTTTTTACAAATCGAAAGTGCCCTGCTAATTTGACATTGTGACACTGTTGTAAGATTTCAGCTCACAGTGCCTCTTGGATAGAAATTTTTTCTCCTTTACACTATACTCACCCCCCTTCATCTGTGAGCTCTGCCTTGTTGTCTTGACCCAGCTGTCTTGTTCAGTGTCTTTTCTGAGACTATCTGACAGAATGTTGAGTAAACTTTTGAATTGTGTTTCTCTTATGTTTGGCTGTGGGTGATGACCTCTAGTCTCAGCTGCATGTTGACCACCTTTGGCCTTTGACAATCATGTTGGGGCAGCTGGGACAATGTATCTGCTAGAAAATTCTTTTTCCTTGGCAAATATTTGATTCTGAACTTGAACTAGAAAAACTTTGCCGCCGCTCCTGTTTTGGATTCAATTTGTGGGCGGGGGGTTCTGTAAATTATGGTGATCTGTCCATATTTCAAATAGGCAGTTGGCCCCCTCCAGCAAATGCTGCCACATTTCTAGGGCTCATTTGCTGTTGGAAGCCTCTTTTTTCACACTGGCCAATTCAGTTCCAACTTGTCAAATTTTTTAGAGAGGTATGCACAGAGACTTAGTCAACCCTCTTATCTTCCTGCAGTAAAACTGCTTCCAGGACTGTATTGCTGGCACCCACTTGTACTATGAACACCTGCCCAGGATCATGGTGTTTTAAAACTGGTTCTGAGATGAATAGTTCCTTTAATTCTTCAAAGGCTTTTTGTCACTCTGGACTCCACTGGATATTTGCATTTCGCTTGGGTTTAGTTGGCTGGATTTCTGGTGCTGTCCCCTTTTCTTAGGCCCTTTTCGCATGGCATTTGCCATGCGAAAGAGGACCTGGAGCATCATACGATTGTTAGGAGCGATCTGCACGACACACTCACAATCACGCAATGTTCCAGGGGCCGGCGGGGCCCTTCGTGCACCTTTCCATTTTCGGCTTGAAGCCGAAAATGGTGTGTGATCGTGCATTGCTCCTGGGCCCCAAGCACACTTACCTGGCTTGCGGAACCTCTGGAGCCGGGCCGGTTGCGCTTCCTGCCCCAGTGCAGCCTGGGAAGGTCCCAGGCTGCACTGCGGAAGGAAGAGGTGGGGCTCTCGTGTGAGCAGGTAGCTCATGCAGAGCTGAAGCAGCAGGGAAGGGAGAGCCTTTTGACAGAGTCTGCTTGCGTGATCCCTGCACCCCAGCACCGGAACAAAGTAAGGTGCGGAAAGGGCCTTAGTGTTTAACAAGTCAGTCAGAGGTAGCACCACTCAGGCAAAGTTTGGAATGAATTGCCTATAGAAATTTGTAAATCCCAAAAAGCTCTGTAATTGCTTGACAGTTCAGGGGAGCTCCCAACTCAATATCCCCTGCACGTTAGCCAGATCCATCTCTATGCCCTTACAAGAAATGTGATACCATGTACAATCCAGTCTGTCAGTGTAAAATTCACATTTTGACAGTTTTACATACAAATTATGAGCCAACAGTTTCTTCAACACTTGTCTGACCAATGTCAAATGTTCCTCATATGTGCACCTGTAAAGCAGTATATCATCAAAGTAAACCAGCACTCTCTTGTACAATGTGTAACACCTCGTTTAGGAGCCTCATGAACACACTGGAGGCACCACTTAATCCAAAGGACATTACTAAGTACTGAAAGGCTCCCAGGGGATGTTGAATGAGGTCTTTCACTCATCTCCCTCATCGCCCTCTCCTATGCATACTCTGTAGTATGCATGTCTCAGATCCAGCCTCATAAAGATATTTCCTGTGGCTAATTATGCTAATACTGTATTTGCCAGAGAATGAGATGCACTGGGGTATAAGACGCCTCCCATTTTTGACAATTATTTTTGAGAAAAACTTTTTTTACTGTGGCAGCCTCAGAAGGGAGGGTGAAAGGAGGGCTTCCAATGAACACCCGGCACATATGATGCATCCCATTTTTAAGGGGTATTTTGGGGAGAAAAAAGTGCATCTTATATGCCTGCAAATACGGTAGGTCTTTCATTAACAGGATGAGGTACTGATTGGAGGTGCAGACTGCATTCAGCATCCTGAAATCAGTCACCAATCTCAATGATCCATCTTTCTTTTCTGGAAAGAATGCTGGAGCTGTCACAGTCAATTGGGTTGGGCAAATGAACCCTCACTAGAGGTTCTTGTCTATGAATTTCCTCAACACCTCCATTTCATTTGGGGTCATGGCATAACTTTTGCTTTCGGGTAGACTTGCTCCTATTTCCAGCTTGATGGCACAATCAGTGTCCCTATACAGAGGCAGAATGCCACACTCCGTTTCTGAACCCACTTCTCTCAAGTCTGCATATTCTTCTGGGATTTGTCCTGCCAGTTCATTGGATACCTCCCTCAACTGTTCAGTTACTGTGTCTGCCTCAGGCTTCAGCTCCTTAGATGGGTTCCCATATCTTTGGCACTTGGCCCAGGTGTGATCCCGACACTCTCTCAGTGGGAAGCACACAATCCCAGTGCTCCACTTGATGTGTAGGCCATGGAACTTAAGGCAATTCCGTCCTAGTACTACTGGGTAATTTGTGAGAGAAGTCAGCACAAATTGGATAGTCTCCCAATGGTCTCCTACTCCCAAGTATACAGGTGGGTTTTGGTGTTTCACTAACCACCTTGCATCTTCCAGCCATCCAATTACACAAAAATAACAGAGAGGTCTAAATTTTCTGGTGATAGTCCCATGCTCATTGCAGTGGTGGGGTTCATCAAGCACTAAGTACACCCTGAGTATATGATGGCCATGTGGTACATACTAGTGCCACCCCCAAGTGTATTAATTTAATAGGAACAAAAAAACAGGGTAGTGCTCCCACTCACCACTGCTTCCAGGTGCTGCAAGATGCTGCCTGCCCTTCATCCATTTCCCACTGGCTCCTCATTGCTCTCTCCACACTGTCTTCTCCTTCTGGGATGAAGCCACATCTTGCCTCCTCTACAATTAGAGCACTGCTGCTTCCCAAAGACTTGGACTTCTTTAGTTTGTCACTGGTCACCTTTGGCTTCTGTAGACAGTTGGTGATCTGATGTCCCTCATGGCCATGCTGAAGGCATAATTCCTGCTGCATGCCACTATCCTATTCACTGGCCTTCTTGCTTCCACTGGTCCTCAACCAGAGCTTGGAAGAGGGCTCTGCTTCTGCCTGGTGCTTCTGACCTGCTGTCTCAGCATATCTATCTCTCCAGCCAATAGCATCCACCCCATTAAGGTTGCAGGGTTCTGTTATACCACAACCCACTTGAAGATCTTAACTCCTCCTGGAAATACTGGATTTTGGTGGCTTCTGACCAGTTTGGTACCTGGGGAGCCATGTGTTGGAACTCTTCAGCATATTCTGCCACTGATCAATTCCCTTGCTTCAGGGCCTTCAATCGGGAAAGCACCTTGGCTGAGTGGAAAGGGTCTTCAAACTGAGCTCTTACATCATTCATGAACAGCCTAAAGTTAGCCAACTGAAGGATACTGTCATCATAGACTAGTCAGTCACAGGCACAGCCTTCCAGTTGTACTACTACACATCTTGCCTTTGATTCCTCATAAATTATGCTCCCATTCCACCATAAAGCCTAACACTTCGCTCAGAAAATAGGGCAAACTTTCTGCCTGGCCATCAAAAGTAGCTTTCAGCTGTCTTCCTTGGAAGAATGAGATGGATTGTGGGAACAGTGCTGGCACTGCTGGTGGTGGTGGACCCACTGGCACTCCCCCTCATCTACTACAGCTTTCTGTCCTCTTTCCCCTGCTCCCATAAGGATTTGTTTTTTGGCAGCCAGGGTCCTGGCCACACTCATCCCTTCAGGCACTGGAACCGCCTTCATGATAGTCTACTTGTGTCAGATCATTTTCTGAGCCTCTTCCAACTCTTCTCAGAAGCATTGGATCTTGCCTTCCATTCCACAGTCCCCTAGGGGTTGTGGAAGAACACCCCCCCAATTTGAGCATCCCACTCTAGCAGTTGCCTGGCTCTGCATTGATATCATTACATTGGTTCCCCACCTGGGAACCACATGCCCCCCACAGCCCATGACAGGGTCTGTGCCACCACCATACCCAATGCCACCACTATTTATTTGTTTGTTTGTTTGTTATCGTATTTATATGCCCCTTTTTCTCCCAAAGTGGGAGGCAATGTTGCTTTCAAAAAGTTTTTTTTAAAAATTAAAACATCTAAAACAATTAAAAACACTGAAAAAATATAAAATTATAAAACTTATATTTAAAAACCGAATAAATATGTAAAACCTCCCCTGCTCACTCACTAAAACCTGCTTGAAAAAATGTCTTTCTCTGCCTACAAAAAGAAAGCAAGGAGAGGGCCAGCCTAGCCTCCCATGGAGGAGAGTTCCACAGGGTGAGAGCAACCACTGAGAAGGCTCTGTCTTGTGTCCTCACCAGGCAAGCCTGGGATGGTAGCGAGACCAAGAGAAAGCTTTCCCCTGCCGATCTTAAAAAACTGGCAAGTTCATATGGGGAGATACAGTCTTTCAAGGAGTCTGGATGTAAGCTTCATAGGGCTTTAGAGATCATGACCTGAACTTTGAATTATGCCTGTAAACAAACAGGTAGCCAGTGAAGTTAACAAGGGAGTTATGTGCTCCTTGTAATTGGCCCCAGTCAGCATTCTGGATTCTGAATTTTGAATCTCCTGAAACTTCTGAACAGTTTCTAAAGGCAGCCCTCCGTAGTGTGCATTCTAGTAGTCTAGCTGAGATGTAATCAAGGCACACCTGGCACACATGTTCTAAGTGTGCAAATGCACACCTGGCCACTGCTTAAACCTGAGCATTCAGGCTCAGAGTTGAGTCCAGGAGAACATCGAGGCTGTGAACCTGAGATTTCAGGGAATGTAACCCCATTCAGCACAGGCAAAGTCTCAATTCCCTGATTTGCCTCTTGATCATTTGATCATTTCTGCCTTGTGTGGATTAAGCTTCTATTTGTTTGCCCTAACCCAGTCCATTACTGACAACATATATTGGTTCACTACTGAGACAGCTTCTTTGGAATCAGATGGAAAGGAGAGGTACAGTTGGGTGGCATCAGTATATTGGTGACACCGAACCCCAAAGCTCCAGATGACCTCTACCAGAGGTTTCATGTAGATGTTAAACAGCATGGGGGGACAAAACTGTAATCTGAGGGACCTCACAGGCCAATGGCTGGGGAGTCAATGAGGAGTCCCCCAGCACCATCTTCTCCCCAGAACCACTGCATAGCAGTGTCCACAAGTCCCATCCCAGAGAGTTGACCCAGAAGATGGTTGATGGTTTCAAAAGCCACTGGGAGGTCCAGCAGAATCAACAAGTACACACTCCCTCCTGTCTATTTCCCTGCGTACGTCATCCACCAAGGTGGCCAAAGCTGTCTCTTCCTCATAACCAGGCCTGGAGCCAGATTGAAATGGCACTAGATAATCCATTTCATCCAGAAACCCTTAGGAGTTGGGAGGCTATCACACACTCCAGAACCTTGTCCAAAAATAGAATATTGGAGACTGGCCAGTAATTATTCAAAATGGCAGAATCCAGGGAGGACTTTTTTTTACTAAGGGCCTCACTGCAGCCTGTTTTAGGTTTGCCAGAAACTTTCCTTGCTGCAGTGGGGTATTCCCCACTCTCCTTACCCGGTCATACACCTTTTAATTCACATGCAGAAAGCCCTCATTGGTTAGTAGAGCATGATCCTTTCCTCCTACATAGTAGCAATTAGCAAGGATTACAGCCATACAGCCAGTGCCAATTAATACACATTCAGCTACTAAATAACTACCCTCTCCTACCCCATCATTTACAAAGGCAGGGATGCCTTGTGATCTGATACCCCACCACTTCTCCAGGCAATTGGTTCCATTACTGAACCACTCTTAATGTCAAGAAGTTCCTTCAAATGTTCAAAATCAAAATCTGCCCTCCTATAACATCAAAGTGTTAGACCTTGTACTATCCTCTGAGACAGCAGAGGACAAGCCTGTCTCCATCTCCCATGACAGCCACTGAGGTATTTAAAGACTGCATCTCCTCAGTCTTTAATAAGCTGAACATACCCAGCTCCTTCAACCTTTATTCATATGTTTTGTTCTCAATACCTCTTATCATCTTTGTTGCCCTTCTCTGAACCTGCTCCAACTTGTCTACATCCTTAAAATGAGGTGCCCAGAGCTGAACACAGTATTCCAGATGAAGAATGATCACCATACAGTATAGTGGGACCATTACTTGCCTCAGCTTGGAAAATACACTTCTATTAATGCAGAATAAACTATTCACCTTCTTTGTGGCAGCATTGGACTGCTGGCTTATGTTCAACTTATCAAAAATAATCTCAAAGTCCTTTTCACATGTAATATGCCTGAGCCATGAATCACCCATCCTATAGCTGTATATTTGGTTTTTGTGAGCTAAATGTAGAATTTTGCACTTGTCTCTATTGAATTTCATTTTGTTAATTTCTGCCCAATTTTCTAGCTCACTTTGGTCCTTTTGAATTCTGTTCCTATCCTCCAATGTGTTAACCAGTCCTCCCAGTTTTCTGTCATCTGCAAACTTGATAAAGATACCCTCCACGCTGTCCTCTACGTCATTGATAAAAATGCTGAAGAGTAATGGCCCTAGGACAGAACCCTGACACACTCCACGTGAGATCTCCTTCAAGTCTGAAGTGCAGACATTGATGACAACCCTTTGAACACAGTTTTCCAAGCAATCATGGATCCATCTGACAGTGTTCCCATCTATTCCACATTTAATCAGCTTTTTAATCAAAATATTATGGGGGACCTTATCAAATACTTCCCTGAAATCCAGAGAAATGACATCCACAGTATTCCCACCATCTGCTAACTACTGACCTGATTTGAAAAAAGGATATAATATTAGTTTGATGGGATTTCTTCTTGATAAATCCATGTTGGGTCCTACAGATCACTGCACTGTCATCAAGATACTTGCAAACAGACTCACATATAATCATTCTAATATTTTTCCCGGTATTGAGATCAGGATGACTGGTCTGTAGTTTCTTGGATCTTCTTTTGTGACTTTTCTGAAGAGAGGGACAATGTTTGCCCTTCTCTCTCTGGCACCTCACCTGTACTCCAGGATTTCTCACAAATGATGGCAAGGGGTTCAGAGAGTATATCAGCAAGTTCCTCAGTGTTCTGGGATACAATTCATCTGACCCTGCAGATCTGAACTCATTTAGGCCAACTGGGTAATTCATGATTAACTCCTTATCAGTTTTGATTTGCTACCTGGATTCCTTGCCAAGGTCTCTGCTGCTGCATGGAAGCACGCAGTTTTTTGCGGGGGAGAAAAATGAGACAAAATAGATAGTGAGCAGTTCTGCCTTTCATTGTGAACTGGCAGCATTTTACTATCCTCCCTGAACAGTGACCTCACATTTTCTTGCCCTGAATGTATCTGAAAAATACGTTTTTGTTGTTCCTTGCTTTCCAAGCCAATCTCAAATCATTTAGGGCTTTAGCTTTCGTTATACTGTTCCTGCATGCTTGGGCTAGACATCTGTAATCTTCCTTGATGATTCATCCTTCTTTCCATGCTTTACTGTTGTTGCTGTGTGCCTTCAAGTCATTTCCAAATTATAGTGACTCTAAGGCAAACCTATCAAGGGGTTTTCTGGGATTCAGAGTGTGTAATGCACCCAAGGTCACCCTGTGAGTTGCCATGGTGGAATGGAGAATAGAACTGTAGTATCCAGGGTTGTAGTCCAATGTGCTCAAACTGCTACACCAAGCTGGCTCAATTCCATTATTTATACATACTCATTTGTTTTCACTTCCTCCTTCAGTTTGCTGTGTAGCCACATTCACGTTTTTCAGATGTTTCCCATTTTCCTTCTTCCATAGGATTGTTGGTGATTGTGCTTTTTGCAACTCCTCTGCAAGGACTCCCACCCTTGCTGGGTGTCTTTTTCCTTTAGCATGTTTAATCATGGGCTCCCACTCAGTACTTCTCTGAACTTCTTAAAATGAGCTTTCCTGAAACCCAGGCCCTTTTCACATGGCATTTGCCATGCAAAAGGGCAATTGGAGCATTGCACGATTGTGAGGAGCGATCTGCACAACGCACTCACAATCGTGCAACGCTCCAGAGTATGGCACGCACCGCTCGTGCACTTTTTCATTTTCAACTTTCATCCAAAAATGGTGCATGATCACACACTGCTCCAGAGCCCCATGCACACTTGCTGTGCTTGCGGAGCCTCCAGAGCTGCAGCGGTTGCACGTCCTGCCCCAGCGCAGCCTGGGAAACTCCCAGGCTGCGCTGCAGAAGGAAGAGCCAGGGCTATTTCGCTGCCTGCTCAGGAGCAGGCAGCTCATGCGGAGCTGAAGCAGTGGGGACACGAGAGCCTCTCACTGGAGGCTGTTCACACTATCCCCCCATCCCAGTGCTGAAAAAAGGTAAACTAAAGAAAGAGCCCCAGAGTCCATGTTTGACTATATTCTTCTTTGCCACAATTGCAAATTCTACTATTACATGGTCACTTCCCCCTAAAGTACCACTGGGTTGATTCCAGTAACGAACTCTTCCCTTTTGCTTAGGATCAAATCCAGAACTGGGGATGCTGGGGAGAAATTAATGACCTCCACACACACCAGTGATCATTACCAAGATTGCTCCCCACCACCACCACTACCTGTAAGGAAAAAGCTGTCTTGGGGGCACTAGGATTGCTGTCAATAGGGCTGTTAATACCAGTACCAGAAGCTGACATCTGGTCAGCAGGGTGGCAAAGCGAAGTGTATATGATTACATAGGGTTTCACTGGCTGTCCTAAAGGTTGCCCACCTCTGGTGCTCCAAGCTCTTGTGTGTAAGATGTTTAAGAGCATCTGTAATTCAATATTAAGACAGGAGCAATTATGCTTGTCTGCATGACCATTCAGGGCTAAAAGGATGGTGAGGCAGAGTGTATACTTTTAGGAGGGGGAACATACAGGCAATGGGAGCTGTCCTCCCACTTCTCATGTCCTTATTGCTTTGCATGAACTTCCCATCAAAATTAGTCTGAGAGAAAAGTGCTTGGAGTGGCAAATTTGAAATTTCAGAAGCAGGCTGATCAGAGGACAAAGCTGTATTTTGATGGGGTATTTGGCCCTTGAGTGCCTTCTCCCCCCATATGGGAAAAACTAAGCTGAGATTCCATGGATCTGGATTTTTCTGAGTAGAGAGGAAATGAGGATGGGTGTGTAGACAAAACATTTGTACTCTGAGGTAAACATGTTTACTTTCTTTCTCTTTCTACCAAGACAAGGAAATCTTAAATGCTCTGTTGATTATTTTGTTTATCAAAACAGTCAATTATCATCTGAAGCAACCATCTTTTGTAGACACTACAGTCAATTTGTCTAGACTGTCAAATATAGAGGCCAAAATGGCCTCATATTATGTTTTAATGCTGGCTGTTTTTTTTCTAGTAATTGCTTTCTTTGTATGCACTGACAAAATGTTTCTTTGTCCTTGATTTTTTTCTACATATCTGATAAGAAAGAGTGTGGGTTCCCCTGCTGAAATAATTGCTCTATAAACCTTTTCCCCCCTTTACAGTGTAGCTCAAAGCTGTAAAAATGCATAGGAAAATAACAGCTGCTGCAATCCTGACTGTGAGCAGTAATATCACAAGGAGTACACATGTATTTAATATTTAGATTTTACTTCTCTGAATGTACACTTCTCACCCAAACATTGCTATGCCTCTCCAGATTCTTGAATCTAACCTAAGAAGTATGTATTGTTACAGAAAAGTTTAGCAATGGTAGCAATGGTAGTGGTGTCCTTTATTCTCATTGGCAACCTTAATCTCTCCTTGACTAGAGAATCTTTTCCATTCCTGAAAAACTGGTAGAATCAGAGGCTTCAAACATGCCAGAAATGAGGTAAGAGCTCCAGATGGCTGCAGATTCTAACTGTCTACACATTTACTCCACTGAATAAATTGTTACCTTAAGACAGATGTATACAAATATGTGGATTTATGTGGATACCTGCTAGTTCATCACCATGTTAACTAGCGCACAAGCTTTTTAGAAGTAGTGAGATATACCACCAGACCACCAAGTAACTATGAGTCCACAGCAGGCAATGGGTAGGGAAGTGTAGTTAAGAGCTTCTTCCTGTGTTCCCTGATTGTCCTCCACTGCTTTCTCCCCTGTAGATAGATATTCTCAAGCAATGACTTCCATGTTAGTGGGACAGTAAAATCTCTCCTGGTTCTAGTCTGAACTTTAAAGGAGCTTAGCTAGCTCATACCAAAACCCAGAGTAGATTCATTGCCCCCAAACATGAAATTTACCAGCCACTTGAGTTCGGCATCACTTACTTCCATATACCTTTTCCTCATTCCTGTTCTCTTAGTGGCAGCAGATTCCTTCTCTTTCTCTCCCTGACACAGTTTTGTAATAAAAACCTCCCAGAATGTTCAAATTCTTATTCAATCATTTTAAAAAGCATGTTCATTCAACATGCAAAGAGGGGAACATACCAGGCTCATTCCCTGCCTTTTCAGCTCTGGTGCTCATGTTCCCTCTTCTTTCCTTCCCCTGGGTCCCTCTTTCTTCTTTGCTCCCTCCCCCCTCTGCAAAAAAGCCTGGATACTGTGACTTGGATATCTTAGATTCTGTTTTAAGGTTGTAGGTCATATTAAACTCAATAGGTATTTCCTTTTTGACAGGTTTGCTGTCACAAAGCTCTAAGACTGGCCTGGAGTTTGCTTGGTTTCCAAGCAGGGCCATTCCAACCATTAGGCAGAGTGAAGAAGCAGATGCTGAGGAGTGCAGAGCAGAAGCAAGGTGCTGGAGGACAGGGCAGTATGAAACTTGTAGCTCACCCTGCAACAGCCTCTAAGTTAGCTTCTTGTTCTCAGTGTTTTGCCTTCTGCTACTGCTGGAGTAAGGTTTCTCTACCAGGCCAGCCTGTTTCCATACATGGAACAGGGACATGAGAGAGTCCTTTTGCCCTTTGTCTTAGGCAGCAAAATGTCCTGCATCAGCCTTTCTTCCAAAATCCGGTGTTGTAGACTTGAGTCAATTGACTCAGACTCAGGTCAGACTCAAATTGCTTCAGTGACCTGACTTGGAGTCAACTTGGCAATAAATGACACACTGACTTTACTTGATTCATGACCTGTATATTTTTATGGACTAACTTGTTGCCCTTGGCTCAATAATATAACTCATTCATTCAGAAACTGTGATTTGAACAATGCTGCCATCTCTTTTCGCATACTGGTGATATGATGATCTGTCTCAAGCCCAAAGTGTGGGCTTGGAGCGGAATTGCAAAGCCATGAGGCAATGGGCTTGAGACAGAGCTGAGGTCTGCTCAGCAGCCTGTCCTGTTGCATATTGGAAGAGCCTTCTAATATTTTCCTAAGAGCAGAAAGCTAGACTTGTCCTCTGAGTTCAGGACACAGTTCTCAGAGGGGAATGGCAAATGTGTTAGGCAACAGACTTGAGGAGGAAGGGCCCTTCCTTCTAAAGCTTTTGAAGCTTCAGTAATGGGGAGTAAGAAGGATCCAATTCCCCACTTCCAAAGCTGCAGATTCTTTTATGCCTATTGACAAAAAGCCTCCAGCTTGGGGAATGGGGAGTAAGAAGGATTCTATTCCCCACTTCAAAGATGCAGATCCTTGATCATCTCCCATAAATCCACCACCACCTCTCTTTTTTTTTTAGCTGTTAAAGTTGGGTCCCACATTTGACTTGACTTGACTTGACTTGAAATTTGGAGCACAACACTTAAATATATCACTACCAAAATCTTTCTTTGGAATCTTTTCTTCATTTTATCAAGATCTTGGCAAAGTGAATGTTTTGGTGTATGGCTACCATAATCCCACAAGCAGACGATTATGGGTATTGTAGTCTGAAATAACTCTCCCAAACTCTGGTTCTTTCCTAAAGTCTGGTGCTTTAATGTAGTAGATTGGAATTTAAGCTCATTTTTGTCTCTCCCATACAGGGTTATGATAGGGACGAAACTATTAATAACAGAAACAAGCAAAGCTCCTGACCCCTCATATAATCCTCAATTGAGTTGTGCAATGACAGACTATTTCAATTTTCCCTAAGATGGTAGTTTCTACACTTCCCTTGACATTTTGGCAGGTGTGTGTGGTTGTGAATAGAGTCCAATACATTTTGATGATACCAAGTGGGAGAAGGCTGGCATATTTTAAACACAAGACCCCTTTATAGTTACTGCATTAATGGAAGAACTAAGGCTCCATCTGAGAAAGAAATCCTCAGGCTAATCTATTATGCATTTATGTATTCAATGCATTCTGTTTGCCGGAGGATAAATCTTTAACTTGCATCTTACATTCTGAAACATCTTTTGTCATAGGTGATTTCTCAAACATGACCCTCTTTACTTGTCTTGTTTAATATCTCTATTTACTCTTAAATATAACCGCATATAAAAATATTCTGTTAGTCTACAAACAGATTTGTATCTGGTTCCGTTACTAGCCTTTGAGTATACTCAACCTATGGGTGCGACATAGGCTGCCACTTTCCAAAGGTATCCATTACACTACGCTTGTTCTTGTGCTGTAAAATTTATGAGATAGGTGGCTGTTGTGTTTACTACAGTTGGTCCTGTATTATATTTGCATTTCCCACAATGTGGGAAACTGTGAACATCAAAGTGTGAAGGGCAGATACACATTTCTTACCCCAAGGAAAAGAAGCACTGACTGATGAAAGAGAGCTTGTTTCATCATAGATAGTTACAGCGGACATGTTATGAAAAGAAGAAAAGACAGTGGTTAACTTCTGACAAAGTCTGCTGGCACTCAGACTTGCTAAGAAACTATGCCAACTCTCAGGGAAATCCCTTTCAATAAAACAATCCTCAGATGTGTTTTAGGGCGTTAGAAAACCAGAACAACATGGATTCCCATCTGGATTTGGACCTGATAGACCAAAACAAAGCAGGGGTGTGTAGAGGCTAAGTTGTTGGCAAATGCAGTTCGTGACATTTAACATCATTTCTAATCACAGGACACGTCTGTTAAAGGGTCATCGACTTTTACGTACACTTTCCTGATTGTACGGTGCTCAAACCAACATGAAACAGTCTTGACTCTGGTCCAAAATAACATGTATTTTGACCCTAAACTATCAGCCTTTTGATTATAGAATTTTTCTGGCTTTCTAAAAGAAAATTTACCCATACAGTGATCACAGAATCTGTTTCTTTCAAATTGACCTATATGATACATGAGATTAATTATTAATAATCATTATCTCATTTTCATTAAAAAGGTGTAGGCTTTGCACACCAACTAATGCAGGTAATCATATTTGCTAATTAGAACTCCAAAAAAGTATAGGGAAGGGTAATATTTCACTTTGGAACAACCCCTACTCACTATAATGAAAAATTAGAAACAACTAGAACAATTAAGTCTCATTGAAAAATACATACATTCAATTAAGTCTCATTGAACATAATATGGCTTATGGCTAAGAAAATTGGGGGGAGTGTTCCAAGAGCTTGTCTAGATTTGTTAACAGGGTTTCTGTCAGGAACTGAATTCACACACACAAATATAACAGTGCATAAACACTATTTATTAGGAGCATGATACATAGTACGGGACTTCAGTGAGTGAACTGGAGGCAATTAGCAAAATTCAAAACATAAAAGGCAAAGAGTTTCTCATCTCACCTGCAAGAGACCATGAAGTTCTGGTTTAGCGTGGTAGCGCTTATCACTACATTCCTAACTTATCTAACCTTATGTAACGGGTTTCTGGTTTTCATACCATGTTACAAGCAAGCTGCTACTTAACTCCTTTTACATGTCCCATAACTAAAATATGGGGAAGAGGAGAGACAACAGTTGAAACTTGAAAAAGTTTCTGAGTAACCTACATATGGTGGTTGTTTACAACAGCTGCAGATACAGCCTTCCATCTCTTTCCCCAAAATATGGGCCATTTCCACACTACACTATTATAGTGCTATTATTCCACTTTCAACATCCTGTGGAATTCTGGAGTTTGTAGTTTACTGAGGCCAAGGAGTTCTCTGGCTGAGAATTCTCAATGCCCCTCCCCAAACTCCAAACCCCAGAATTCCACTATAACAGCCTAGTGCTGAAATAGCCAAAGGGTCTACTTTTAAGGAAGTAAATAATAATAATAATAATAATAATAATAATAATAATAATAATAATAAAAATTTTTATTTTTATCCTGCCTCTCCCAGTGGATCGAGGCGGCATTACAGGAATATATAAATACATTAAAACATTAAAACATTAAAATGTACCCCATCCTCCCCACCCACCAACCCTTCTATCCCCCTAAAACACATTAATTATTAAAACAAATCAAAAACAAAATTAAAAACAAAAGGACAATTGTTGAGAGGTGGTGGAACACTAGTCTGGGAAGCCCTGTCGGAAGAGAACAGTCTTGACTGCTTTTTTAAAGCAGTCAAGACTGGTAATGTGCAGGGTCTCTTCCGGCAGGCCATTCCATAACTTGGGAGCAGCAGAAGAAAAGGTCCTCTGGATAACCGCAGCCAACCTAGTTCTGATTGGCTGCAGTAAATTCCTCCCAGAGGACCTTAGTGTGTGGGGCGGATTATATGGGAAAAGGCGATCCCGCAGGTAGGCTGGCCCCAAGCCATGAAGGGCTTTAAAGGTAAAAACCAACACCTTGTACTGTGCCTGGAAACTAATAGGCAGCCAGTGTAAAGACTTCAGAATAGGTGTTATGTGGTCAGTTTTAGCTCTTCCGGTGACCAACCTGGCTGCCATGTTCTGAATTAATTGAAGTTTCCGGACTAAGCACATGGGTAGCCCTATGTAGAGCGCATTGCAGAAGTCAAGCCGTGAAGTTACCAGCGCATGTACTACTGTTTTTAGGTGTTCCAAGTCCAGGAAGGGGCGCAGCTGGCGTATCAGTTGAAGGTGATAGCAGGCACTCCTGGTTGCCGCATCAATTTGAGCTGTCATCTGAAGCGGCAAATCCAAGAGCACCCCACTTCTAAATATTCACATTTGCTAAATATTTTTGTCTCTAAATGAAGAGCCACTTCAAAGAAGCTTCCTAAGTCCTGGCAACCCCTTTGCCAATATATGTTCCAACCACTATGTTATGTTTTTATTGACCTAAAAGGATTATTCTGTGTAAATGTGTGTTAGTGAACAAAGCTATGTTCTTTTTGAACTTGCTGTGTGAGTGCATATATCTTTGTCTTTTCCAACATTTCCTTTAATTGTTTCCATTTCTTCTCAGATCTTTTGCTGCCTTTGATAACTTCTAAGAAGACAAAGTTTATCTGTGCAGCATCTTAAATCATTCATTTTCTCATTTGCTGAGTGCTGACTAGAGACTTCCTCTGTGCAGTCTGGCAGAATGTTATATGTTTGTAATGCTCCTGTTTTCTACTAAGCAAATATAAGGAGTTCAAAATAAAATGATTTCATTCTGTTCTCTGGATAGAGCAGTTGGCAGTACATTGAAAGCTCTTACTCTGTTAAATTAGTTCAGCTCAAATTATGTTCTGAGATGTGATCAGAATACGTTTTGTGTACGGAATACATACATACTTTTGGATCAGAATACATTCCACAAAGTCCAGCAATTTTTTTCATCTGATCCTTACTGTGGGTGGTCAGATGCATTGGAAGCTCATAGGCAGAGAAAAATGAAAGTATCCAGCCTCTCTTCTTTGCTCTAGTTTTTTTTTTTTTTAATGCATTAAAACACAAAAGATAAACAGACAGACATTCATACCTTGTTTGTACATCCATTCAAATACATCACACCTCATACATTCCATAACACAAGCTAGTTTCTTTATCATGTTTCCATTATATCAGACCTGCACAACTTGGTAGCAGGTGAGGGCTGAAATTAAATAGGCTAAACTTCTTCGGGATGCAGATAGGCTTTTAGCACCTTGTGATAATGGGGCTTCCCATTATCTAGACTTAGCTAAAAGGGGGACACTTCCCTCTTCAGGTAAACCAAGGGTTAATAAGGTGTTGGGATTAGATTACATTTTAGTGTGTGGTCAGCATCATAGATCATGTGGGTCAGCATCATAGGTCATTTGGGTCACCATTATAGGTCACAGGGTAAGACTTGACCAATCAAAAAGGAAAGAGGTGAGCATCTTCAGGATGCTTCCAGATGCTTCCAAGGAGAAGTTATAAAACTTCTTGCGAGGCCATGTGGCTGAGAGATAACAAAGGGACAATAAAGAAACTGCCAGTAGCAGGCTGAGGCCTAGCCTTGCCTCCTGGCCCCTTTCTACTAGAACATCTAAGCCTAGGAACAACTGTGAGTAATTAGAAATAGTTATCTAGTCGCGTTAGGGACTCTTCTGTTATTTTTGGAGGATGGCTGATCTAAAGAATGTATCTGTGCTTTTATATCTGTTCTTTTGTAACTACTTGTAACTAAGCATGCCTGGGAGGAGGGAGCTTCCCATGTCTGTTAATTTGCCTTGCTCATCTACATACCTTTAATAAATACTTTCTGTAAAGACCCTGTTTCTCTCCTTTCCACGCCAACGCTAGATAGACTGGGGGGAAAAGAAGATCCTTAAGCTTAGGGATGTACATGGTTGGACAGAGTCCCATTGTACTGTCCAGATAATCATAATTCAATGGGTGGTGGCAGCGAAAATTAATAATAAGCTGGAATATACATCATAACAGGCTGGAATATACATCCCAGCAGCACATGGTGACATTTTCCAGCTTCACACACCTCACTTTCCAAGTAAAGTTATAAGAATGGTATAATAATGTTTTTTATTTATAAAATAAATGATTGTGTAATTTATGATTAAACTATTTTGCAAATAAAATAAACCATATTATAAAAAAGGGAAATTAGGGAAGTTTTTCCTAATGTTTAGGTGGAACTTCTTTTTCTGCAATTTGAAGCCTCCTCTGTGTAATCTCTTAAGCAGCAGAAAACAAGCTTGCTCCATCTTTTACATGGCATCCTTTCAAATATAAGCTTCACAAAAGTTCCTTTTGGTGAACTACAACCTCCCAAAACCCCAGGTAGCATGATTACTGACTGGGGAATTCTGGGAGTTATAGTCTTAAAAAAACAATGCTTTTGAACTCTGGGTAAGCTTTTATCTCACCAGAGTAGACTCAGTGAATTATTGCTGTTGTGTGCCTTCAAGTCATTTCCAACTTATGGTGACCCTAAGGCAAACCTATCACTGGATTTTCTGGAACTGAGAATGGGTGATCTGCCCAAGGTCACCCAGTGGCTTTCCATGGGTGAAAAGTTCTAATCTTGTCTCTGTTACAAATTCACCTGTCAATCTTAGAGAAACCTCCTTCCTTAAATTTCACCCACCACCACCAGTATACAACATGAGGAATGACAATACTTGCCATTTCTGCCCTACACTGTTATAGTGCTGTTATTCCACTTTCAGCCTCTTGTGGAATTCTGGGGTATGTAGTTTCCTGAGCCAAAGAGCTCTCTGGCTGAAAATTCTAAATGCCCCTCCCTAACAGTGCAAACCCCAGGATTCCATAGCATGTTGAAACTAGAATAAGAGCACTGTAACAGTGTAGGGTAGAAATGGCCACTGTCTTTCCCTCTTGACCTGTTGTTAGGATGACTGAGATAATGCAAACTGTAATTACACAAAACCAGTAAATAGGATTATTAGAAAGACAAGAGACCTATGCCTTAAGAAATGTAACAGTGTGTAATTTGCAAAAGATTTGCAAAAGATCAAAGGGAAGGGGAATAATTTGGGGTGGCAGAAAAAAAGTATTATTTATGATGAAGGAGGAAGAAAATAAATTTGGAGGATAAACAAGGGGAACTCCAGATGGTGGAGGGAGGGGTGGAATTTATGAGGGTGCATATATTGCATTTTAAAATGCAATCTTTAAATGTAATTTAATTTTTTCCAATGCAATTTAGGAGGGATGGGCCAAATGAGGACACTGACCTGTAATAAGCTGCTTCCCCCAGAGGGTCCCAGTTCACTGTGTAACAGTCTAGGTTGGCTTACTCCTTTCTTGCCCCCTCCAGCCCCAGCTGGTCTTCTCCTTTTCCGGGCACTTCTGCCCTCACTGCTCATCCAAGGGAAATGGAAGGAGAAGCAGCAACTGCCACCATCTTGCACAAGAGCAAAAAGTAGCATCCGCTCAGCTCTCTGCTCCCCCTGGAGGGAAGGAGGACGGAACAGCCCAGCTGGGCCCAGCCGGGTTCATTCAAAACCTAATTGCTGCAACCTTTTTTGGACTTGCTCTTATGAGTGATGCAACTACATGAAATCCCTTGGCAGGCCATATGTGGCCCCTGTTGTGCAGGCCTGCATTACATTATATGTTCCATTTTCAAATTTACAAGATCTTTTCTTTATATGTGTGGAATTTTCATAGTTCCATTTCCTTATTGTTTGAGCATCAGACCTCTATGTGTTCCATCTATATTCAGTATCAAAAATCAACACTAACAAGATGATATCAATTAGACTTCTTTACATTGCCCAGTTTCAATTATCTGGCTTCAATTACAAGCTGAAATCTAGTCTACAAAGCTAGCTATCACTAGGTCTCCCCATCTGCCTCTTAAATATGCTATAAGAGGGCCCCAAGTTTTAACATAATTAGCCATATTTATAATTCTTATCAAATTAGTTAGCCTATCCATCAGTGCCATGTCAAATAGTCTGATCAACCAATTGTCTTCTTCCAGGTTGTCTGGTTGTTTCTAACAACTGGCATATTCAATTCTGGCTGCCACCGTCATGTAAAATAGCAATTTCCCATATTTCTTCTCAATATCTTCCTCCATCATGCTGTTACTGCAGTTTCTAGCCCAGACTTGTGAGATACTAGATATCATTTTGATATCAATAATTTGGCCTTCTTTACCTATTCCTCTCTACGTGCTTGCAAGGCCCCTGGACAAGCTCGCATACAGGCACGGCCGCTAATCGCTGAAATATTCCAGACAAATACAGGCAGGCCAGAAATAGCCAGACTGCCGCTTTAGGAGACCTCAAGGCAAGTACCACATTATGTATGTATGCTACTTACAAAGGACTCCCTGCCCCGAGCAGACAGCTTGACGAGCTGAATACTCAACTGTCAAGCACTCCACGCTTGCATACTGTCTGAGCTATTGGCAACTCTGTCATAACTCAATCTTGTAAAATACTGACCTTTTGGAGGCTTTGTCTCCAGCCCGAAACTCATTGTTATCCCTGGGAATGGACTAGCCTACAGCTACATTTTCCCCTATAAGATCCCCTAACTTTGAGCGCTTTCTTGGATCGCTTTTGGCTTACATCCTACCTTGCTGTCACTTCGTTCAGCAAGCCTTCCTCTCAGCTCCACGTGCTGAGAAACTCCACTTCCACGAACTTCTTCTTCAGATTACCTGGGCTTCAGGACAGGTGTAGTATTTCCCATACAAAACCTCCTCTTAAAATCCCTCTATCCAACTCCTACCTTTATTTCTATAGATCTCTGTGTGAGTGTGTTCCATACACGTGTTTGACTGTATATCAATAAAAACAATTATTATTTACTTCTGTTTGCTCCTTGACTTGGCCTGACCCCGTAGACATTTGGTAAAAGATCTCACTACGTTGCCCTGCCTGTCATAGTGCTAGCTTGTGCTCTTTGCTAATTCCCAACTTTGTAAAATTTGGAGCGTACTTAGGTGTCCCTAATGGGACCCCCAGAAATCAGGGTAACAATGCCCAGCAAATAGAATTCTGGTTTCATTTGGAACTTAAGGCCAAAGATTTTCTCTACCAGAAGGTGTGTTTTTTTTCCCCAATAGCTGTTTGCCTTTGCTCCAGTATTCATTATTAAGGGTACCTTTAACTAGAATGGCTAGTAACAGTGAATTAAACTATCTTTCAGACAGTGTTTGATGCATCTATAAGACTTGTAGACTGGCAGCCAGCGTGGTATAGTGGTTCAACTGTTGGATTAGGACTCTGAGAGCGCAGAGTTCAAATCACCATTCAGCCACTGAAGCCCAGCAGGCACATCACATATTCTCAGTCTAAGAGGAAGACAGTGGCAAACCATCTCATAAATCTTGCTAAGAAAACCCTATGATAGGGTCCCCATAAGTCAGAGTTGACTTGATGACGCATAACAGCAAGAAGAACACTTACATTCTTCAAACAAATGAACATGCAGAGGGAAGAGTTTCTCAAGTCTACATTTCAGGTTCCTGTTCATGCTTACATGTCAATGCACATAGATTCTGGTTATTCATTTCATGCCATGAACAAATGGAGCATACATGGATTGTGCATTATACTTACATAGGTCTTTATGGAATTTCATCCAGGTCAGAAGCAAAGATACCACCAGTCCCAGGACCAACCTCCTTTATATGTTCATTTGAATACAAATTAGTCATCTAGATAAGCCTTAAAAGTTTAGAGTTCATTGCTATGCTTATATTAGTTTAGTTTTGTATGTTAAATATGTTAGCTTTGTCTTCCAAAACTTTGATTATGATATAAAAAAGAATATTATTATTTACTGTGAGCCAACATGAAGTAGGGGTTTGAGTGTTGGACTTCAACTTTGGAGACCAGAGTTTGATTTTCCACTCAGCCATGCAAAAGCACTGGGTGACCTTGGGCACATCACATACTCTGAGTTCCAGAAAGGCACACCACCACCACCACCACAACAACAACAACAACATTTATTTATTATGGCAGTTTATCAGTAGAGATACCAATGCAGCTAACACCCCAGACCAAAAAATGTTAATACAAACACAATCTAGCAATAATATATTGAGATAAAATTCTATGCAAAACAATGGAATCGGAGTAACGGTCTTCTCCTTTACTCCAATGCAATGGTTCAACAGGGCTTACTTCCTAGTACGTTTGCCTAGGAACGCACTCATGGTCATGAGAAACTTAAGTTCAGTTGATTTCAAAGTAGCTGAGGTCCAGTGCATTTTGGTACCTCGTGTCTTTCCACTGTATATTCTACTGAAATAATAGATTAAAGAATTACCTGGAAAATTATATATCTTTATGTTTCCCTTTCGTGTGCATATTCTTTTTTTTGAGGGGTGCTGTAGAAGTTAGTATTGAATTCCCCACTGAAAAAGACCCCCCTCCCTGGCCATTCTGTGACTTGTAGGAGTAGGCAGGATCAGAGAAGCAAGACATGAAATGATTAGTGCAGTGCTGCAATCTCTAGAGGACCTCAGTGGATCTCACTGCTGCTGCAATCATTTTGAGTCCTGAAGGCATGTGCGTATCATTTGCATAGCCAATGTTGAAAGTGATGTTCAGACCCCAGTTCTTCTTTGCAGTTGCATCTGGGATAATCATGCATTAACCAGCACTGCTCAAAAATGACCACTTTCTTTATTAGAATTCAAAGGACATTGTCCCCCATTAGTACCCAGTATAAGGTTTGATTAGTCCAAAGCTTATTTTGAGGTACAGAGGTGTATAACTAAGGCCCTTATTAAGTTTAATTCAGATCTCTTTCGAACTTTTGTGTAAACAAGGAACCAAGAATAAGTAAAAAAAGTTCTAGATCACCCAGCAACAGAGGAAGTAAGGCTCATGGGTACTGGCCTTTTAGGATTAGGAACTTTCCCGGTGTGATTTTTCAGCATTTTCAGATATTGATGTGAAATGTTACAATTTAACATATTTAAGATTAAAATTAAGTGAGTTTTTGAGTTTCACACAAATAATACTCATGTTGAAGGGGCAAGAGCAAAATGCAGAGCTGCTTTTTAAGAAGGAAGGAAGGAAGGAAGGAAGGAAGGAAGGAAGGAAGGAAGGAAGGAAGGAAGGAAGGAAGGAAGGACCGTATCAAGCTGGCTTGGATAGTTAGCACTTCAAATACACTGGCAAACAAAGGAAGCTTATTCATAGAAGCATTTAGATGCTAATGTAATTAGGAACAATGTTTTATTCTTGCCTTTGTTCTGGAATATTTTCTTGTAAAATTAGATGCTTCTGTTATTACTGTGCTCGTTTGAACCATGCATAACCTATGTCTACAACCTCATCTTCTCATTCAGCCAGTGAACTTTATTTCTCTCAGTAATTTTTCTCACATTAATAAATGTTCACAAGCCAATCCATACAATGTACTTGGATCGTTGTTAATGTGGACCCACTGAAGTAAATATGAACAATTAGCCCTTTATTAGGCCTGCAGTACTTTGGTTTAACTGGCTCACATAAGAACCAGACTGTAAAATGCCCAGTTTAGCACAGTTCATTTCATATTTCTTTCTGACCAGTTTAGTCACAAGTACCATTGTAGGACATGCAGAACTTGTTGATTTTGTTCTTGTTGTTTCGATTTCCATTACCACATTATTCTAACAGACCAATTCTAGACTTGGCTAAAGCGCTACCTTAGAAGCATCAAAGGATATAGACTTTGGGTTTTTAAAGTTTCCTCTCCTTCTGAATGGCAGGCAGTCTCAGGCCATATCACAGGCTGAATTTACACAGGCATATCTTAATCACAGTCCTGTAGGAACTCATGACATTCCTCTCCCGATCTGAAAACACCTCTTCTTGATGCCTGAGGGCTTTTAAGGAGATTTTTTTTAAACTTCCAGTTTGCTCTGCCATTCGGGGGAAGAACCAGGTTTTTAAATGGGATTGTGGTAGAATCAGGGATGGGAGATAGGGGGAGGTTAAGGCCAGGTTGGTAGGTGATCACCTAGGGCAGGTGGTCACTTGACTGTTGCCACCACATGCATTGTGGGATTCCAACTGCTGCAGTCATGTGGCCAGATATAAAATGATACAGTGAGCACACAGTAGAAACACTTATTTGCACCAATGTGGCTGTTTAATAGAGGACCAGTGTGTCTTTCCAAACTGGTTTAAGTTTGGATTAAAACAGATGTGTGCATCAGGAAAGGGGGTCAATCTGTGAGATGGATACTGTTACCCTGTTTTCTGGGGGTCCCGGGAGGGACACCTATATACGCTCTCAATTAACTAAGTTTGGGGAAATTAGCTAAGAGCACAAGTTAGCAATGTGAGAGGCAGGGCAACGCAGCGGGATCTTTTACCCAATGTCTACGGGGTCAGGCCAAGCCAAGGAGCACACCAAGTTTAGGAATAATTGAGATTTTTATTAAATACAGACAAACAGTGTATGCAACACATGCACTCAGGTAACTATAGAAAATAAAGGTTGGAGTGTTATAGAGGGATTTTGAGAGGGATTGTTGAATTGGGTGATACGATACCTGTCCTGAAGCCCAGAGAGGTCACAGTGAAGGTCTGAAGTTACACAGTCTCAGCTACTGGAACTGAGGGGAAGGCTCACCAAGCAAAGCAGCAGCAAGGCGGGATGGAACTCAGGAGCGATCCAAGGAAGGTCTCGGAATCGGGGGGTTTTATAGGGAGAAATGTAACTGCAGGCTATTCCGTACTTGGGGAAAACAATGAGTTTCGGGCGCAAGACAAAGCTTTGGAAAGGTCAAAATTTAACATGATTAAGTCTGAATTGACAAAGAGGTAGATAGTATGCAAATGCTCAGTGCTTGACATTTGAGTATTCAGCTTACCAGGTTGCCTGCTCGGGGCAGGGAGTCCTTTGTAAACAGCATGCATACATAATGAGGGTGTTTGCAGAGAGGTCTTCTAAAGCGGTGGTCTGGCTATTTCTGGCCTGCCTGTATTGTGTTGGGATATTGCAGTGTTTAGTGGCCGAATATAGTTCTGTGCTTGTCCGGGGGCCTCACAAACACTTGGAGAGGGGTGGTGGAAGAGAGCCAAATTATTGATATCAAAATGATATCTATGTCACCTTAAGTGCAGCCCAGCAATGGCAGTAACAATACTCTGCAGTGGAACTGGGATACAGCCCTCATGTAGATTCCACCAATTAGTAAGGAAGTTTCATTCAGTTTCAGAAGCAGTTTGCTGTCTGGAAAGAAAACCTGTTCTCCAGTAAAGCTGCTCTTCATATTTTCTTCAGACTTGTAGAACTGAGAGCCAGCATGGTTTCATGGTTTGGATGTTGGATTGTGATTTCAGGAGACCAGAACCTGAATTGTCACTCAGCCAAGGATGATCCTGGGCAAATCACACTCTCTCAAGCCTCAGAGGAAGGCAGTGGCAAACTCCTTCCGAACAAATCTTTCCATGATAGGTTCACCATGAGTCAGAGATGACTTAAAAGCATACAACAGCAATAATAGTAATAGTAACAACAACAACAACAACAACAACATGTAAAACTAGTCATATTATTTTTACATAATCAGTTCTAAGTCTTACGATTTCTACTGCTTCACTCTTCTCCATTTTTGTACTTCATAAACCTGTAAAAGTCTTCATTCAGTTGAACAGCTATAAATATATAATTAAGTGAAATCATTAAATGCTGTATTCTTTTCTATTTACCTATTTCTATTGATTTTTAAACATCACATTAAAAATTGCTGCAGCAAAAGTCTTACATATACACCAATCATCATTTAATTTAAGAGTTCCAACGTCTATTTGTCTTGGTTCTACATGTCTATGTGCCTGTCAGTGCCAGGCGGTGGTCAGGCAGCGGCAAGGGAGCAGGTTAGAGGTGAAGGGCTTTAATGCAGTCAAAACTCAAAAGTACAAAGCAAGCAGGCTTCTACACAGTCTTAACAGAAATAGTCCTTAATGCAGGCAGGGCTTGCACTTAGTCCTAACAGAAATAAACACAGGCTGTTAAAGTACATAAGGCAGGTTACTTCACCAAGGCGAACAGGAGGACTGGTCTCAGGCGCGGGCAGGAACAAGGCACGGACAGCAGGACCACAGTTGACCGACGGTTGTTGCTCCGTGCCTTCCACAGCCCGGCACCTGCCTCAAATAGCCCTCCAAGCCAGGCGCCAGCCAATCAGGCGTGTCCATGTGGCTGAGGGCTCGCAGCTGTGCTGTGCCTCACAGCTGCGAGCTCTCTGCCCGTCGCCTCCTCTCCAGCAGGCGCCGGGACTGGCGGACGGCCTCCTTGGCCTGCCGCCGCTGCTGGAAAGGAGGAGGCGAGGCGGAGGCACCAGCCTCCTCCGGATCGGGGCCGCAGGCAGACTCCCAGGCCTCCCGCGGATCAGGGCCGCAGGTGGGCAGAGCCCCGGGATCAGGCCCAGGACCCGCCCACCCCGGCAAACCGGACGACGACGAGGGACTCGAGCCTGCAGCCTCTAGGTAAGTGGCTCCAGGCCCGGCAGCCTCTCCCACAGCCACCAGGCCCGAGCCATTGGCCGCGGCGGCCTCCAGGCAAGGCCCCTCAGCCGCAGCGGCCTCCGCACAGGCTGCCTCAGGGGCAGCGACAGGCCCAGCCGGGCCCATGCCCCTGACAGTGCCTTCAAGTGACCTGTTGACTTATGGTGACCTCATGAATTTCATAGCGGTTTCTTAGGCAAAGAATCCTTTGCCATTTCCTTCCTCAGAAATAGTCGTTGGCAACCTCCTATTCAAATATTAACTAGCTCCAACCCTCCTTAGCTTTCAGGGACAGGTGAGACCTGATGCCTTTTGAGTACTTAGGCAACCTTTGGTTTTACGTTTCTTGTAATTCTGTACGATGTCATTGCTTAATTTTTAACATTTTTATTACTGAATTTTTATGATGTGGTTTATTTTATTTATTTTAATTCACTTTTGAGAACTAAGGACATTTCATCACTACACTCTTATAGCGCGATTATTCCACTTTCAACATCTTATGGAACCCTGGAGCCTGCAGTTTAGGGAGGGGCCAGTTGGCCACTCCAGGATTCCATAGGATGTTGAAAGTGGAATAATCGCACTTTAAGAAGGTAATGTGGTAATGGCTTGAGATATTTGAAGAGCAGACTACAATTTAAAATATATACTTTCCTATAAATGTTTACTCAGAAGAAAAATATTTAGCGGGTTTTACTTTCAAGGATGTATGCCAATGCCACTCAGAGTGGGATTGACCCTAATGAAAAAAAAATTCAAGACCACCCTCCCACCTCTTCACTAGCAGCATGTCTGCATAACGGTCAAGGCCAACAGTAGGTGACTTAACAGCCTGGTAAGTTCCTCCTGCTTTGGACCAAGTGGGAAATGGCTTCTGGCCATGCATGAAGGGGAGGGGGCTGAGGAAGGAGTTCTTCTCCTGTTTCCTTCCCTGCCTTTCTCCCTCCCTGACTTCCTGCAGGCTGGGGAGAGACTTAAAAGCCCTATTGTTGGTGGGTGCTTCTGGTGGCCCGGCCTGCAGCATTCATGCACCAAGGAAGACAGGCAGACAGGCATAGTGAGAAGGAGAGCTGGGGAGCATTTCATATGGTTGATATGGGAAGATGCAAATCATATAACATTTATAGTATATAAATCAATTAGTTAAAAAAGCAAAACAAAAAATAGAAAGGAAAAAAGAAAAATTACAAAAACAATCCCCTCTAACCTGGCTATGCAAATAATTTCTGTACACAGCAAAAGATGTCAGTTTATCCTCTATATTACTTGCCTACTAAGACCCATCCTGCTTATGAACTTTCTCAGTTAACATATCAATTTCTATCAAATCTAGACACTGTAGCATACATTTTCCTGTAATATGGAGTTCGGATATTCCCCCCCCGTTATCTTGCAAATTTAACAGCAACTTATAAATTTGATACCAATAGCCTTAACAAAGTCAGTTCTTATTTCTTGGTAAATTCAGTTTTGCTCCCTTGAATATGAGCAGATAAAGATTCAGAGTTATATCATGCACAATTTGTGATATGATATTTAATATAATATGGCAAAAGATTTATGAAGATTGGTATCTCACCATATTTTTTATGTACCTGTCCCAAGTGTCTTACACTTCCAGCATTGAATGTAAGTGACTGAAAATATGCTGTTAAGCTTTTGTTTATCATCTAAGCAAAGAGTGCAAAGAGGTCAGTGGCACTGGAGCTCGACTCATGATGGGACAGAATGAAAAAAAAAATCAATATTCTGAGTCTGAGAAATGAAAGGACATCTCAAGGAGGCTCCTTAGTCCTTGACTGAATTAGAAGTGCTTGGACATTACAAGAACCATGTACCAGGAGACATGAAAATGCAACAGAAGGTGTCACAAATAGTGCCTGGGTGCTACTTTAGACAGCTGATCCATCTTGAGTGGAGCAGCTTCAGGACTGACCCACGTTTTCCACCAAGGTTCAGAGTTGCTCAATAACAGCAGGAGCCTATTAATTTACAGTTACCTGTAATAGATCAAGATTATGACACTGGGATCAAAGTGTGACTGACCCACCAGTCATATTGGACCCTTCCCACTACTGAGTCTTTGTCAACCATTATACTGTTGTTGTCATCATAATGATATCCCCCAATCTGACTTTACCTTAGGTACAGTAGGTATTACTAGGCATAAGACTAAAAACATTGGCTCTCAGCCATATTTAAGATTACTGCCAACTGAGTATTTCTCTCCATTACTTTGCATGGACCCTCCTCAGTCTGGTATTCTCCAGTCAATTCATCCTGGTCTCACTGCTGACCACTCATTGCCTTCCTCAGCCATGCTTTCTTCTTCCTTCTGGGTTCTAGGTGCCCAATCTTCTCTTCAATTCTTTGCAGAACTTCAGGTGCTAGGATGATGCAATACAATGTCAAAAAACACAAGCTAAGCATGCAGAGAAAGCCAGCATGGCTGAGTTTCTTGGTGACAAGGATCCTTCCTCATTGCTTGTGTTTATGTGTCAGTACACAAGCAGTTTTCTTCAGGACCTGCTACCATAAGTGCAAAGGGATGCAACTAAATTGTTCTATCAATTTTCAATATACATCAAGATGCTTTGTAATGATTAGTTGGTCTATACTCAATAGCATGTTGTAAAAAGAGATAAAACATACTGTAAAAACAAAATACCATGCTTGAAAATGTATCAGCAAGATGGAACAGTCAGATAGCTTGCATTTATTTTAATCTATTTCTGTTTGAACAAAAGACAATAATTATGTGCAGATGGTCATAGTACATTAGCATGAATGTGAATTAAAACTTTGCCTGCTGGATCCATATTCATGGTACTTCTGCTCACAATACACACTGGGGCTCTAAATCCACAATTTTCCCCACCAAAATGAAGAGTACAGATTACCCTGAGCCCATCTAATTATTAAGGATGTGCCATGAACATGTGCCCAGGTGCAGTTGGAATACTGAACACATAGACATCAAACATGATGAGGGGACAGAGCCAATGGGCATGATTGCAGCCAGGAGGACCATGCATTCAAGGTGCAAAACCAGACCAGTACGATCACTGCTGAACTACCCAAATTGGGGATTTAGTGTCATGAGCAGAATGATGACCCACAATTTTGGTCAGGACTTCTCATTTATTTCTTTTTATTTATTTCTTTCCCCCCTCCACCCAACCTTTAGAACATTTAAAAATGATCCTGATTCTTATAAATACCAGAGCACTGAAAACACGTAGTTAAGGCAACAAAATATAATGAGGATAATAAACTCCCCCAAAGAAAAGAAAGTGTATAAAGTAGATGGATTCATTTAAAATGTTTTGGGCAAGCAAAACAGTCTTGTGCTGGGGTATTGAGGGCCAGTTGCACCTGAGTGGGGAACACATTTTATAGTGAGGCACCACAAGCAAGCAGGCTTCTTCCCTTGTGGATGCATGGTGTACCTGAGGTACCTGGAAAGGGACCTCCCATGATGATCCTAAGTTGTTTGCAGACTGATATAGGAAAGGAAGGTCCCCAAGGCACTTCAGACCCAAGCTGCTGAGGATGAAGCACCTTCCTAAACTTGTCCCCCACCCCAGACTAGCCACAGCTCCTTTATCTTTCACCTTTTGTTAGTTTTTCCCTGACATGTTTTCTTTCCTCTCCTCTTTGCAGGGGCAGAATGTGCTTCTTTCTCCCTAGTAGACAGGCTGCCTGTCTGTGTGAGTTGCAAAGTACTTTGCTACCTGTTTGACTGCAGTCATTTGCTATAATAATTCAAACCATTTCCCCAGTGCAAGGGTATCACCGCTGTGGCATTGCCAGTGACTATAGCCAATCAAACACCCCTTTAGAGACATGCTGCTTAATGAGAGGACTGGTACTCTGAGAGGCAAGTAAGAGGACTCCATCCTCCATCCCATCCCATTCATGTTCCCCCACCCTTACCATGACCCTTTTCGCATGGCATTTGCCATGTGAAAGGATGCCTGGAGCATCGCGTGAGGAGTGATCTGCATGATGCACTCACAATCGCGCGACACTCCAGGGTAGGGCAGGTGCTGCTCATGCACTTTTTCATTTTCAGCTTTCAGCTGAAAATGGTGCGCAATTGCGCATTGCTCCAGGGCTTGCCGTGTGTGTGGAGCCTCCGGAGCTGCAGCGATCACACTTCCTGCCCCAGCGCAGCCTGGGAAACTCCCAGGCTGCACTGCAGAAGGAAGAGGTGGGGTTTTCACGCTGCCTCCTCAGGAGCAGGCAGCTCGTGTGGAGCTGAAGCAGCGGGGATGCGAGAGCCTCTCACTGGAGGCTGCTTGCGCGTTTCCCACACCCCAGCTCCACAAAAAGGTAAGCTGCGGAAAGGGCCTATGTTTTTACAGGGGAGGCAAGAATGGGAAAGTCAGTATATTGATACAGCACAGGAACAGCTAGGCAACATTGCTTCACCCGATAAAGGGAGGGATTTGGGAAGGGACTTTAATGAATCACTGTTGGGTCTGAAGGAGAACAAAGAAATTCAGGGTATTAGGAGAAGAGCCAGGGAAACAAATGAAGTTCACAAAAGGGCAAATAAACAGTGAGAGAGAATGAAAAACTCTAGAATGAGGCATATCAGGGCCAGAAACTTCACACTTCTTCCTTTTACAGAGGTTTCAGGAAACTGGGACTACTGTCACTAGAGCAGCCATATATTTTTTTCTCTTGACAACCAATCTCTTGCAAAATTTTATAGCATAACCTTGTGAAATCAGCAAAGGATTGCATTGGGAGAGAAGTGACACATAACTAGTATGGATTTGGCTGTAAGAATGCAGCTGGGAAAGCAATAAAAGGGAAGTGGGCTTGCTAGAGGTTAAAACTTTCCTTTAACAAATCATGGGTCTTCTGTGAGCGATTTGAGAAAATGGAAGCATTTGCAAGTAGCAAGTCAAAAAGTCTGGCTTATCCTCGTTTACCAGCAGCTCAGTGAGTCCAGTTTATTTACTTGTACCCATCACACAGACCTCAAGAAAAGCATGAGACAAACATTACACAGGAGAAGATCACTTGCCCAGAATGAAAACTGGATTTTTAAAACAATCAATATAACACAAGTATTTTATTTGTAATATTATTCATGTCATATTTACATATAGGACCCAGAAATCTTCCAAGAGAGAGAGTATGTGTCAAACAGAAAAATATTCTGTCTGTCCCAGTTATAATTGTAATACATGTGCTTTTAAAACGAACTAGTAAGAAATCCTATATAATGTCCATAATACATATAATGTCCATTTAGACTGGACCCATATTAATCAATCTTGCTACATCACTACTCAAAGCACTTGCTTTGTACTGTTGTCTTTCTCCAGGACAGTCTTCCTACTTTGTGTATCTTTACCATGTTTTCAGGGTGTGATTATAGATCTGGTTACACAACTCATGCAAAATCTCAAACTGAGTGTAGTGAATTTTCATAAAACTCACACAGCTTGTATTTTATTTAAGCAAACTACCAGCATTCATGCTTATTCATGTTTCAATAGTGTGGGAAGTCTCACAGAAGTTGTGAATTTCTGTGTTACCAGTGACTGTCAGAACATCCTTCATTCCTCCTGGTCAGACTCCCACATATCTATATGCTCAGTGTCCCCCATTTATCCTCCCTGAGTTTTTTGTATCACACTCTCTTTTATTAGATATATCAGGGTTTTTTCTTCTTCTACAAGATATTACTAGATATGGATATGGAACAAGAAATAATTAAGGATAGTACGTTAAAATGGGCTAGAAATATTGGTCACCCCGTTCCATTAGACACATGGATAAGGTCATGGACACAGACATGGGAGCTATTACAACCAGTAAGCTTAAGAGAAAATTTGTATAAAATGATTCATAGATGGCACTTAACACCAGTGCACTTAGCAAAAATGCAAAGAGGTGGAAAGGAGACTTGCTGGAAATGCGAACTTAAAGGCACTTTTTACCGTGTACGGTGGACCTGTGTGAAGGCTAGAAAATATTGGAAAGGAATTCATGGAGTAATTTCTGAAACATTTAAAATTAAATTCCCACTAAATCCAGAATTATACCTGTTGAACATAATGGACTTTTTACCCAAACTAGATAGAACACAAAAAAAATCTTACTATACATGGTTATAGCTGCAAGGTTAAGCTACGCACAATGATGGAAACAAGTTGAATCTCCAAACATAGAGGACTGGGCAGTGAAACTCTACCAGATGTTAGAATATGATAGAATTCAGATTTGGATGCAAGAAAAACCCATGACTCAACCCAATGATGGTTGGAAAATTGTACTACCTATATGGGAACAGTTTTGGGGAAATAAGGGTTCCTTAAGTGATTGTGATTTAGAACTAAGTGATGTAAATGTAATGTAAATGTAAATGTCTTGGTAAAACCAGATTTATAGTATTTCTTTTCTGGTGGGGGGACTTCAGCTACATAATCAAATATTGTAAGGAAAATACGAAAAACTGGATTAATTATACCAAATAAGTCAATAGGTAATAACTTTAGGATCAAATGTTCGAATGATAATTCATGTTAAGGAATAATTTCCAAATTTATTTATATATAAGTGATTATAAGTGATCTAAAATGTTAAAGGAATTGTGCTCTGTTAAAATATGTAAGATAATAGTAATTTTGTAAGAAATAGCAGACCCGTACAGGTAAAGATGTACTTAGGGAAAATAATGGACTCTCTAGTTAAAATTGCAATGGAAATGAAGAGAATAAGGAATAAATAATTAATCACTCACTTCTTGAGGAGGGGTGGGAGGTGGGAAATAGGGGGAGAGGGAAGAAAGAGGGATTTGATACATATTACAGAAACTATTAGTTATGTAACTTAAGATTAATATTTGTTATTAGTAATATTATTATTAGTGTGGTGATCTTAAAATTCCTTTGTGTGATCTTAATTTTCTTGTGTGCCTCCTTCTCCCCTTGGGGTTTTTTCTTTTTTATAATGTAATTAAATCCTTAATGAAAAATTAAAAAAAAAGATTTTCCCATATGATTGGCAAATTTTCACTTTTTAATTTTTTTATAACACTACATAACATAACACTATCCATTATAACACAACAAAACTACTTATCTCCACAACTACTGTATCCAACCATCACATTCAACTACTTCTGTGCACAGATTATTCTGGCTGTCATCATCATATATCAAAGAATTCTGCCAAATTTCTGAAGTGCCCACCAACCCTAGCAAATAAAGTTCTGGTTCTTTCTGAAAATTTAATTTTAAAATCATCTTCAACATTAGATGGACTTAGTTCCAGAACTTCTTGGCCTTATCACATGTCTTCCACGTATGGTAAAAAATTCCCACATGTTGTTCACATTTCCAGCATTTGTTTGAAGCACCATTGTACTTCTTGGCCTATTTTTCTGGCATCAAGTACCATCTATACATCATTTTATAAAAATTCCCTTTAAGATCATAACATAATGTAAATTTTAACCCTTCTGGCCACATTTTCTCCAAGTGATCCAACATTATATTATGACCCACACTTTGAGCTCATTTTACCATACAATTTTTCACCAATTCATGTTCCACTTCTAAGTTTAACAAAAAGTTTATACATTATCCCAATTAAATGTTGTTCATTTTCACACAATTGTTTCAAAGTCATATAACTTTTTATATTTTTCCATAATTAGTCTATATGAGAACTATTGAAAGCTGAATCCTTCTTAACTGTTCCATTGTTTTAATTCTATATTGAGCTGATTTGATTTCCAATAGATTCTGATAAGTCAGCCATCTTTTTTTTAAGGAGTCATCTTTATATATGTGCGTGTGTGTGTGTGTATACAGGGATTCTTGGACAGATACCTATAATGACATTCTCAGACACAAATGTATATGTGCTCTATATTTGCAACAAAGCTCTCCTCACATGTTGTGGTAATGTGCCTACAAGTTGTTTCCAACTTATGGCCACCATGAAGGGAACCTATTTTCTGGGGCTGAATGTGTGTGTGACACACCCAAGGTCACCCAGCAAGTTCCCTTGGCCAACCTGGGAACTGAACTCTGGTCTCCAGGGCCATAGTCCAATGTTCAAACCACTACACCACACTGACTTTCTCTTTTCACACAGTGTTTATTGAAAGGTGCATTCGCTTTACTTTTCTCATACGAAAGATATCCATGCCAACCAAATCTCCGTTCATGTCCCTCCACTTCCAATAATCTTTTTATTTGCTGCATATAATTTCAAATATAATTGCAAGTCAGGTAGCTTCAATCCTCCCCTATGTTTACCGTTTTGTAAATTCTTATATTTAATTCTGGGCTTCTCTCCTTCCTGTGAACCAGAAATTCTAAAAGACCTTGAATATCTGGGTCCCCACAAGACATATAAAATGATGAAAATTCTGAGCACTTTTTAAAAATAAAGAATATGCACTTTTTTAAAAAAAAAGAAAGAAAAAAAGGACCATCCAGCCTCCTTTGTAGGCTCATAACCTGGCATCTGGATATGTTAGTTCTCGCAGAGTGCAACAGATGGAAAATAAGGTTAAGTGACCAGTTCTCACAGAAGAAGAAAGGTTATTTATACTCTCTCTTTCTCCTTTTCTTTACTGAGTGTGGCTCCTTTAGGTTTCTTTGATTTACATGTAATTAAGGAACCCCAGCTGTGCCTTCCTGCAGTCTGCCTTCGAGGGAGGTGCTGTCCCCAGTCTGGACCCTCTGTAGGATTTTGAATCTTTCAGGCAGGAAGTGTAACATTTGACTTGCTGCTTTGTGATGAGCCCTTGAACAGAGTTTTTAAAAGGAGTCAAAAACTGGCAAATCTGAACATACACACATAAATATCCTGGAGGAGCAGGGAGGGACAATACTGATGTGTTATTCTGATAGCTGGCTCCTATTCTGGACTGGAAAGAAAAAATGTGCAGGACAGCTGAATGGCTGATATCATGTCATCACATTAGTCAGTGTGTGCAGGAGGAGGCCATAAAAGCTGATGGAATGAAAAAGGCTCCCTGCCATGCATGGACCATGGAGTCAGAAAATAACCACGGTAATTGCAAGAGGAGTTTGTGAGCCTTCTGCTGGCAGTTGTTGTCCTGCGGTGATGTGACATGCTTTCCAATGATTGCCAGAGTGAAAAGATGAGGGAGACCTACTTTGTACTGCCTTAATTGTGAGATGAACGCTTCTCTCTGTGTCTTTGTTTCCTTGCTCTGTAATTTAAACAAGCAACCATCCTGACACTATATTAGAGGCAATCAAGTATCCAAGAAAGAGAAAGGAAGAGGGAGGCCTGTTTTCCAAACTGTTGGGAAAGTAAGCCAGCTCTTTGGGGTCAGACTGACACAATTTGCTGCCTGGGACCAAAAGCAAATTCAGTGCCCCACCCCAGTCAACTTATCCCACAGAAATCAGGGATAAGACAAATGAGGCAGAAAACACCCACAAGCATTCTGCCTATCCCTGGCAGTAAATATAAAACAATGACATAATTAGGAATGTGTTGTCCCTTTTGACACTTAATAATCTGCCACCTCATTCTGCTTAAAGGCAGGGCCACCCTGTGTCCTTTTTAAGAGGTCAGTTTATGCAAAAACACTGAACCAGATCTTGGATGCAGAAGAAGGTACAGCTATTGTACAGCATTTATCCTTTAATAAAACCAGTCTTAGTTTATACCCTTTTCGCACGGCATTTCCAATGCGAAAGGGCCCCTTGAGCGTTGCACACATGTAAGGAGCGGTCCACACGATGCACTCACATTTGCACGACGCTCAAGGGCACACACACATTTTTTCATTTTTGGCTTGAAGCCAAAAATGTTGCGCAGTCAAGCTTCACTCTGGGGCCCTGCATGCACTTACCTGGCGTGCAGAGCCTTGGGAGCTGGGCCGGTCGCGCTTCCTGTCCAGTGCAGGCTAGGAAGGTCTCAGGCTGCACTGCAAAAGGAAGAGGCAGGGCTCTCGTGCAAGCATGAAGCTCATGCGGAGCCGAAGGACCCCGGACGCGAGAGCCTCTCTCCAGAGGCTGCTCGCGTGAGCCCCACAGCCCAGCACTGCGAAAAGGTATGGCGCGAAAAGGGGGTTAATTAATCAGAGTCCAGCAGAGAAGAAGATTATTATCATTTCCCAGACTACTTTTCCATCCAATCCTTCCCCCAGCTAACCACTTCTGTTTTGTCCCTGCATGTTCATTCCCTTTTGTTATTCAATCAATCAAAAAAATAAGATGGGTTACATACATGGTTTGTGTTGAAGCCAATCTCTATAAAGGGCTGTATTTCACCAGGTAGCGTACATGCTTTGCATGAAGATGGTCCCAAACTGGATCCTTGGCCTACGGAAGTAGGACTAACAATGACTCCTGCATGAAACTCCCAGAAACTGTCAGTTAAAGCAGACAATACTGATTGTGTGGGAGCAATAATTTGGCTGAGTAAAAGCAACTTCCTATTTTTCTTAGCCTTTGACTTAGGAAAAACAGGAAAACATAGAAAGTACACTGAATAATTCATTCATGTAACAGAAGGAGGAGATGACGAAGGAAGACTAGAGTCTTGCCCAAGGGTATCCTGGTTAGATCAGTAACTTGCCTAAGGCTTTAATCAGGCTTTAAAAGCCCATCCATTTCGCGCCACAGCCATCACTCCACAAAAGGAACTGCCACTGGTTCTTGTGCCCATTTTTCCATACATATCTGCTGTAGGAACTACATATGCAGGTATACTTAGATCAGTATCATTTATACCAGCCTTCCCCAACCCAGCACAGTCCAGATGTGTTGAATTACAGCCCCCATTCTCTCCAGCCTTTGCTCTATAAGGAGGAGGAGCTGGGAACAGTTTGTCAACACAGTCTGGCAGTGGCTGTACAGGGTTTCATACAGGAATCTTTCCCTGCCTTACCTGGAAATGCCAGAGGATGAACCTGAGACCTTTTGCATACAACCTGAGACCTTCTGCTGGACTCTGATTAATTAATAAAGCACTAATTTGCTTATTTAAAAAGTCTAGGAGAAGCAAGTCTATTCTAGAAAGCAGCACTTTAAGTCTCATCCATTTCAAAGTGTTTCCAACATGAGACTGAGTGATGGGTGTGATGGGCAGTTGCCCTGGGCACAAAGATGAAAGGGGTGTCAAAATGAGTTTGGTAGATTCGCTTTTCTTGAGTGTTTTGGCTGTTGGTAACTTACACTGGCCTAACCCATCAGTACTTTCTAGGTGTCACACAAGGAGGCACCCAGTTTCTTCTTGGGCAACACCTTTGTCCTGGGTACACAAAAGAAGGCTCCTGGATGCAGCTCGGCCCCTCTCCCATCTACTGATTGGCCACAGGGGTACGTCAAGGCACTTTCCAGCTCCCCATATCGTCAGCAGCACCTTGTACACAGCAACAGCCTTCACCCTTGATTCTTCTTTATGGAGTGTACAAACATGTCGGCATGTGAGCACATCCTCATAGACAATTAATGGCCAAGAAGAGGCATCTTGGGATAGGATGAGTCTTTATCCCCACCCCACCCCTGTCCTGTTTGCTGCAAAATTAACTTCCATTAGCTTCCTTTAAAGTAGGATTAGCTCCAGCCTTGACATTTCAGGGCCAAAAATGGAGGTCTAGGAATGACTCCTTGTCATGTCACAGGAGAGGGGGTCTTGGTGATGGTACAAGGGGCAACCCCTGTGATGTCATTAAAAAAGATACATTAAGCATGAACCACAGTTAAAAAGTATGCCATTCAACTAAAAACAGTTCTAACTTACAAGAAAATTGTATGCATACAACCATTTAAAGGCACCACTCTTGCCCTGAAATTCCCACCATTGCTCTGAGAATGGGAGAAGTAAGTCCAGGCCCTGAGATCTTGGGACTCTAATGTATTTTCTTTTCAGTTTCCAGTGTGATGTCATTTGTAAATAAAAAACAGCAGAACCATACTGAAAAAGAGCAGAACTTTACTGTGAGACAATTAAACTGAGCACTGTAAGCTCTACAAACTCCTACTACAAGCACAGCTAATAAGCAAGAGCCTTCTAGGTAGCCACTCTTGAGCGAGGCTAGATTGGTTCTGTTGTTTTTATTCTGAGAGGAAAATACTGTTGACCCCTTCAAGCAGGTCTGTGATGTGTAAGCTGATCTATTGTTGAAGGCCGTTCAGCTGCTTTCATGCTGGTTCCATCTTTCATCGCTGTGTTCTTAAATTATTTGTTTTTATCTTGTTTTTAATTAAAATTTTGTTTTGCTTCTGTATTTAATACTGCAAGCTCCCTTGCAGCACCTTTTGAGGTGGGGAATGGTGGGTGTTAAATAGATAACATTTGGGAATGGCAGAAAATTGATTGGTGTGGCAAAGACACTGCTCACCTATGGTGCTCTTCAGTCTTCCTGAGTATTTCTTCCTTACTGGCTCTCATATATTGAAAAGGATTCATGTTCTAAATGTTAATGTCTAGAGATTGGCTATATGTGGAGGAAAGCCCCTGTGTTCCATGTATTTAGGAGAAATATGATGAGTGTTTTTCTTTTAAAAGCAGCTGTGAGGATGAAACATTTATTCTAAAGCATTTATCTTTCAGCTGTCTGTGTGCATGTTTGTATCATTTCTGTGGATAGAATCTAAAGACAAACTGCACAGTGGATGGATGTAGCATAAATAACTGCAGACCCACATCATTTCACTGCCTTTGTTCCCACTGCCCCTGCTGAGAGTGGCAAAGCTTCTTGGCTGAAGGCTGTGTGAACTCTGTCTATAAACCACCCTGTGCTCCAGCTGTGTGTCTGATGTACCTTCATGGCCCATAAACCTCGCCTCATAATCCCCACAAGTCCCTGGCTTTTCTCCATTGCTCTCCAATTTCTCTGGACTGCTGATGCAAGAAGCTGCATTGGCTGACACTCACCCAGCACGTTCTGGCGCTGAAGATTGATCGCATACCGACGGTACAACATTTCCCTCGGAGCTTTGCTGTCATATATTCTCATAATGCTGTAAAAGTAGCCTTTCTGTCCTCTCTTCAAATCCTGTCAGAACAAGGCCTGAACTAGTGATAGATGGAAAAGAGACAAATGCCCTAAATCGGCCACCCACACTGGCAAAACGACCCCAAACAAAAATGTTTGAATTTGGGGTCACATTGGATTTCCTTTGTTCCCAGTTTCATCACTGAAAAAAAGCAAATACATATGCAAGAATAAATAAATGTGTCTGCCTTCAGCTTGGAAGAAACTGGTGTTTTGTTTTGTTTTGTTTTGTTTTAGCCACCCCTCCCTAAATTGTTCTTCAACAGGAAAAAGCTCATTCAGCAGAGAGATTGAGCAGTAGTCTGAGAAACTCTTGCAGATGGACAATCCTGGAGCAAGGACTGTGCTCACCAGCAAAGTTTCCAGTTGCTTACCTTCTAGCTGAGCATTGGCAGCACCAGAAGGGGTGAAATTCACAGGGAGCAATGGGGCAGAGAATTGATACTTCATGGATTGTTTTAAAAAAAAATTTTGAGGGTCAGGTGTAGCATTCTGCTGACAAAAAATTTTTTAACTGTATAGTGCCCCCAGGACCTTTAGCCAGCAACCAGGATATAAATCCTCAAAAATAAATAAAATA
>CAOLHI010005004.1:0-88456 GCA_948474755.1 Ctenosaura bakeri | reverse complement strand
GCACACTTTTTTCTTATGCTTCATGAGGAGAAAAATGTTGCCTATGGAGCAACCATGATTGCAAATGAAAGCAAGTGGATAGTTAATAATGTCACTTATACTAGTTGATATGTTGCTTATGGCATATTTGCTTATGCTAGTTGTAAAATGGGGGGAAATTGCCATCTGGATTTAATCTGGATGCCAATGGCCACTTCTGCACTATGCTGTTATAGTGCTATTATTCCACTTCCAACTTTCTATGGAATCCTGGGGTTTGCAGTTTAGGGAGGGGCATTTAGAAGTCTCAACCAGAGAGCTCTTTGGCCTCAATAAACTACAAACCCCAGAATTCCACAGGATGTTGAAAGTGGAATAATAGCACTATAGCAGTGTAGGGTGGAAATGGCCAATATCTCACGTACCTTAAAGGCATGGTAAAAATGATTGTGTGCTTACCTCTTCCAATTACACTTGCTGGAGGTTTTGGTAGTTACAGAACTGGAACATAGGTTTCAAAAAGTAACTTACGATTTGGTTGTTCTAAAAAACTAACTCTTCGCTTGTTACTAACAGAGGAGCACATTGCCTTGCTCATTTGTGATGTTAGGGGGCTGCAGAATTCTCTTCCAAGGACACTTAGGCCATTTCTGCACGAGACTGTTACAGCACTATGATTCCACTTTCAACATTCTATGGAATCCTGGGGTTTGCTGTTTCTGGCCCCTCCCGAAACTGCAAACCCCAGGATTCCATAGGAAGTTGAAAGTGGAATCATAGCGCTATAACAGTCTTGTGCGGAAATGGCCTTAGACTGGCTTCCTCCTTGTTGTCCTTCTGTGGGCAGCTATAGACTTTTTGTTGTTGTTGTTCAATAGGCTTTGCAAACTGTTTCTAAAGAAAGGATTTCTAGTAGCTTGGATTCTGCTTCTGTTTCTTACTTTCTAACAGATGCATTCTAAATTCTTAATTCTATGGATTAATTATATTTTACCAATACATTTTGTATGGTTTTGCAAATGTGTTTAGTTATGGTTATGTTTCCAAAACCATTATCGGCTTTAGTTTTTGTCAGTGGCTTTGAATCTCAGTTCTAGAAAAAAGGCAGAATGGTGATGGAGATGGGGGTGATGATGATTATATTACTTTGTATTTTATTTCTTTCCTTCTCCCTTTCTCTTAATATTGAGATGCAAGCTGGCTTGCGACATAGTTAAAAACACCAAACAGCTAAATACACAGTGATTTATAATACTAAAATACAATAAAAAGTATAATATATAAAAACAGCACCCAAATTCAAAAAGCCAAGGCAATTTAAAATTTAAAACAATTCAAAAACAAGCCAAAGCAGATTTGTTACTTTTAAAAATATATTACTATATTTAAAAAATAGCTAAAAATATCTGTCAAACGACCACAGAAGCAATATTTTAGGAGTAAGCCTTACTCATTTTTATGGGGGAAGGGAAAAGTAATGATGTATGGTAATATGGTGGGGGAAGATAGTACTAACATTATTACTTGTAATGCACTACTTACAAGCTCAGCCTACCTAGCAGCATACATCCATTCAGTGTGGAGGAAATGTCATGATAGTCAATTATGATTTCATCTTTCGGGTAGCCTATCAAGCGGTCAACCCGTTTCATGTGAAGGTAGCTGGTGATGGTTGTAGAAGGGATTCTGTTAGTATATTACCCAGCAAAGGGCTTAAAAATTTCTTTCTGAGCCTACGAAGTTATTTGAAGTGTAGTCTTGGAGACCCCAGCCTTGTGGTCTTAGGAGATTTTGACATTCATCCAGAGATGCCCTTGGCTAACATGGCTTAAGATTTCATGGCATCTGTGACACCCATGGCTGATCTTGTTCCATAAGGCATGGACATCCTTAATGTGGTATTTTGTGCTAGGAAGACTGATAGCGACCTGGAGGTAATGCAGGGGTGGGGAGGTGTTTTTTTTTTTGGCCTCGGGGCTGAGTTCCAACTTGTGAGGGGTTTTGGATATGCATTCCAGAAGTGGGCAGGGTCAAAGACAGATTATATGAGGCTAAACCAAATGTACAAAAAGCTGTAATTCTTTCCATTTCAAACAGTACAAAACACAGCATAGTTCTAGGCATGTATATTTAGGTGTAAGCCCCAGTGCAATAGCTTTCTCCTGCCCATAAAGCTCAGCTTAGTCCTGTGCTGGGCATTTAAAACTGAAATATCTCTAAATATACCAGTCACTGTGATTGGGGATGACAGTGTTCACTTATGGCCTGGAAGTTCTCCCTCCTTGCAGTAAGGGGATAGTATAATTCTCTTGTCATGAGCAGATCACTACCTGGTTAGTTAGACATAACAATTAATCGACTCTGCAAACTGGAGGAATGTAGTAGGATGTTTCATCTTCAGAAACTGATATATTCAAAGAGGCTTTCTTTAAGGTCTAAAGGAATTTTTCTATTCTATAGTTGTCAGTTCTGTCAATGCCCTGGTTCATTTTTGGAATTTGAAGACAGACTGGATACTTAACATAATAACTTTCTGACACCTTTTCCCTCCAAGTAGAGTTATGGCCCACTGGCTTACCACAGAGCTGGGACTTATGAACAACCTGGGATGTTGGTGGAAGAAAATTCATGAGACATTTAATCATACATAAGCTAGAACCATTTTGATGACTGCACAGAAATGTTAATTTCTACTGCCATTGTGTATCCTTAGTGCAAGACAGTGAAGTTATTCTGACTAGCAAGTAGTAAAGAATCACATCCTCATATCATATGAAATACACTGTTAGTACTATTATTAAAATTTTCATCAGAAGTGTACTTATAAAAACAAGCTCTTCGTTTCATAACATGTGGGTGAAATGAATATAGTATTTATGTGAAATGTGTAAATGCAGTGATTCTCCTGGATCTCCCAGGGCCAATGCAAAATTTATTTTAAAGGCATAAACATTACACCTTTTCCTATTCTCCCAGTAATCAGAGGACCCTCATCTGGACTCACCCTAGTGGGAACAATGAAAGGACTTTAGATTTTTTTCTCCCGTGCTGGGTTTGCAGTCTGTCTCTAAACTCCTGTATCTGGAATTTATACTGGGAAGTTAATAGATAACATTGCAATTTCTTTTTCTGTTTCTTTTCTTTTCTTTGATTAGGTTTTTCATTTTTTTTGGAAGAGTTTTTATTATATTTTTCATGCTATACTGTTTTTACACTGTACTGTGTTTTATTGTACTGTATTTAACTCTGTTTAACTTCAGTGCTCTGGATGAAGGGTAGTTTTAAATGCTATAATAAATAAACACATATTTTAATAATACATACCTGGGTTCTCTACTCTGATTTGGAAGAAAAAAAAATGAACCAGTGTGGTTTAATAATTTGAGTGTTGGAGTAGGAGTTCCCGGAGACCAAAGCTCAGTTCCTTGCTTGTCCATAGAAACCCACTGGGTGACCTTGGGCAAATCACTCTCTCTTCATGTTAGAGGAATGGCAAATCTCCTCTGAATAAATCTTGCCAACAAAGCCCTGGGACAGAGTTTCCATAAGCTCGAGATGAACCGAAGGCATTTAAAAAACGGCAAGTGAGAAGAAAGGATCAAGCCCCCTTGTGTTTCTCTATAATCTGTTCCCAGTACAAATTGGGAGCCCTCCGTTTATTCAAGAGTGAAAAAGGGGTGAGAGGAAGTATGTTGGTCCTAGCTACATCTTTAATTACATTAAATTAGGAGAGGTAGCTAATACCCCAGAGGACAGGACCAAAACAAACAAAATGAATTTCAATAGGGAGAAATGTAAGGTACTACATTTGGGGAGAAAAAAAAATGAAATTCACAGATATTAAGATGGGTAATACCTTGCTTGAGCATGGTATTTGTGAAAGAGATTTAGGAGTCTTAGACCCTTTCCGCATGACAACTGTGTCTTGGCATGGGAACATGAGGTGTGCGGGACTGTGACAATGCTGCTGCATCACATCATTGCGATCTTGCCCTTCTCCTGTCACCAGCCAGTGTGGTCTCAGGGTAAATCATTGACAGAGTTTCTCTGTCTATGACCCCTCCCCCGATCGTGTGACTATTCCATACCTACCTGCCATGTAGAAGGGCTGGAAGCATGATGGAGGCATTTCCTGCCCTAGCACAGCATGGGAAAGAGTCTGGCTGTGCTGCTGAAGGAAGAGGCATGTCCTTCGCACTCCCTTCCAGAGGGAGCCAGTCAGGTGTGGAGGAGAGCATTCCCATCTCATTCCCTTCCCACCAAAGGCGCTGCCTGGATTGCGACTGGAAGATGATGGCCTCAGGTAAGGTGTAGAAATGGTTTTAGTGAACCAGAAACTGAACATGAGTCAGCAATGTGATGAAGCAGCTAAAAAGCCAATGTGATTCTAGGCTGCATCTACAGAGGTATAGTGTCTATGTCAAGGGAAGTTGTTACCCCACCTAAACCACCAGTATACTATGTCCTGAGGATCATAATTATTTTATATCAAACATAGTGAGCCATAGAGATCTACTAGAAGGACATGTAGGCAGTAGAGCTATAGATATAGATTAAAGGGTAGCCCTGTTTTCTGTCACACATCCTAGGTGAATCTTGCAAATGGTTCACACAGACCATTTGAATGGATTTTCAGCAATAATAGAGCTATCAGAAGACAAGAAGTCTCTGGGATCAAATTAACATTTCAAACAGCCAGGCATGCATCCCCGGATGAGAAACTAATCTTGTGGGAAACTACAAGGATGCCTGGCTGTATTTTCTTTGAACTACAAAGCTGAGATCCGTCTTTATAAAAATGCAGCCATCTGATTCCCAGGACATGTTTTAGCTCTGTTCAGCCTATAACTAGGACTCCTTTTTCTCCTCCATTTGGAGGAGTTCTCCCAGACTTGCAAACAATGCTGCTGCCAGTGGAAAAGCTCCCCTCAGCCCCGCCACTGGAGGCTGAGTTGGGCTTTTCGCTTGTCTTTTCCCAGGCCATTTCCGCACTAGTCTGTTATAGCGCTGTTATTCCACTTTCAACATCCTATGGAATCCTGGGCTTTGCAGTTTAGGGAGGGGTCTTTGAGGTCCCTCCCTAAACTGCAAACCCCAGGATTCCATAGGATGTTGAAGGTGGAATAATAGCGCTATAACAGGCTAGTGAAGAAACGGCCCCGGCTGAAGACTTCTGGATTGGTACAGTATTACCCCAAAACCCTCATGTCTCTCTCTCCCTCTCTCTTAATTTTCACCTCTTTCTAAATTTCTATAGTCTTGTATGCTTGTGGGAGTGAATGCAGCTGAGTGATTGTATGGATTTTAACATCTATGTCAATAAAATACTTAAATTTGAACAGTTAGCTTGATTCTCTGTGATCCAACTCCGTAAAGCTGGGCTCAGGATCCCTAATTTCCCTGCCTTCTTTGCATTGTTAAAGCAGTGTTCATAGCTAATTTTCCCCACAAGTGATAATTTTGACAGGCATTGGGAATCCCCCTAAGGAACCCCCAGCAACCAGGGTAACAAAGTGATAGTACCACTCTACTTTGCTTTGGTCAGCCTCAGCCTCGAATACTGTGTCCATTTCTGCACACCACAGTTCAGGAAGGATATTAACAAGCTGGAACGTTTCCCAAAGAGGGCGACCAAAATGGTAAAAGGCCTGAAAACCATGCCCTATGAGGAGCAGCTTAGGGAGCTGAGTATGTTTAGCCCAGAGAAGAGAAGGATAAAGATCAGATTATAATAAGTTTGGAAGTGAGAAAAGTATGACTCCGAATGCTGAAGTGGTGATGAAAGAGATTGGGGATGAAATTGGAGGAAAATATTGGTAATTCATCTGGGAAGAGTTTGACTACTTTGGCTATAACCAGAGCTGAACTAAAGTTGAATGTATTAGTTAAAATACACATCTGAACAAACATTAATGAACTGGAACTAGGATACATCTGAAATGTGTGTGTGTTAACAATAGCATGCTGTTGAATTTAAATCACAAACTAAATGTTCCTATTTACACCACATGTTTTTCATATCAGTCCTCCCTCCCAATTAATATGTTGGGTTTAAAGTTAAAAGGACAGTTTTCATCTGGAGGTTAGCTGCTACCCTAGCCCAGAGTTTGCCACCTGTTCATTTAGAGATAGGCAAAAATTGTTTTTCAGAGCACTGAAGGCAGTTGGAAAGCGGGTCCACCAGTTACAGTTTGTAGCTTCAGCTTATTTTTAAAGAAGTGAACACAGCTAACAATTACCAGTAACACATCTCAAGAAATTCTAACAGAAGTAGTAGAGGACTCAAATAAGGACACAGGTCACTGAGGACATGCTTCCTGCATAGCAAAATATTTAGAATGATAAATGCTGAAATACAGAAGCTAGGAAGCAGACAATTGGATAGTTCTCAATGTCCATTTTTGTTTCTCATTGATGAATCTGCCTGTCTGTCTGTCTAGGAATTCTAGGCACTTAACCACCCGTAAACACGTTTACAGGATTGGTACTCATAGAAAACTAAACTTAGGTTAAAAATACCAACATTTAGAACATGGAGATGCATTTTACTGTGTTTATTTTTTTCACTTCTGGAGATTCAGGCTAAGAGAAAAGTAGTAGGGCAGGGAAACCATGTATTCAGGAGTTACTGTTTTTGCAAGCTCTAGCCATACAGAGTTATGCCAGTGATGTATAGATGCTGTCATTACTTTTTAGGGTTTTTTTTCCCCTCTAGTGTTTGAATAAAGGAAGAAACTGATGTTTCTATCTGCTTCAGTAAGCACTTTTGCTTACTAACAGCAGACAGAAGTTGGTGATTTCAATCAGTTTGGATCACTGTCAAATTACATAAGGTGAATTTTTACACCATTTATTATCAAGTCCCAACTTATTATGTGTGTGCCATGTCACAGGAAATTCCACCATGCACGGAAGAAAGTACAAAGATGCTCACTCTGTTCTCAACACTTTGAATGGCAATACATATTATGTAGAGTGATAGGACAAACACTTTAACTTTCATGACAATGGTTCACACAAAATACATCTCATAACATCTTTAATGGCATTGGATGCAGTTGTTCAGTAAGATATCTTGGATGTTCATTTTCAAGACCATGTAGATTGGCTAGCTGTTCATTTAAACCATGGTGGTGACCCAAAGCCTTTAATTAGAAAGGTATTCAATAGGTACCTACAATAGATTACTGTAGAAAAGGAAATAGGCTAACTTTTCGGCATAGTCTTTCTCTGTGTGGCAAATGATAAAAAGGCAGCATTCAATGGCCTTGGCAAGTGATTGATAATGCTCTACTAAGTGTCTAGAACATCTAAAACTTGGATTCCATTCTGTTAGAAGGAGTCAGGATGTGCAAATGTGCTGAGATTCCACTAGGAGTGCAATGAAAAATATGGTAGTACTCCTGGTCATTAAAAGTGTCTGAGATGTGAAGTATGCTCTTTGACTTTAGTGGTCTTTCAGAAACTCACAAACTGAAAAGAGTCTAAATTAAAGACCCTTATGAATTTCAATAGCTGCTATCAGTATGTCCGATCTAATGCCAGTACGATACATTTTATCTAGGTGAAACTATGAAACTTTGAATATTAAGTTTTTGGAATATACAACCAGAATTGAAACAAAGACACTGGAGATCTGCAGCTCAGCGCAATACCATGTAAATATATACTGGAAGCACATATGATCCAGTTGTTTGTAGATAATCTACAAAATGCCACATGGATGTTTTTTTGTGTGTGCTGTCATTACATATTTTTATTTGCTATAATATTGAGCAGTTTGCATTTTCATTTTTTTAATTGGGGATGCTAATCTATTAACAACAACAACAACAACAACAACAACAACAACAACAACAACAACAGAAGTAACATTAATATGTGCTTCTGCCACAAGTCGTGTACCATAGGGAATAAAATACCTTTTTATGGCAATGGTTTGATCGGCCTTTTTCACCCTTTGTCTCTGTGCTTATCAATTTGGCAACCTGTAGCATATCCCCATTTACACAATTCTGTTGTTCAGATTCACCTTTGTTACTTAGATGTTATGGAAACTCTCTAGGCAAAGTGAAAAATATCTCTTCTATATACTAGTAACCAGTGAATACTTTGCTTAACTGATAGGATGTGGACTGCATTCTGCAGTCCACAAAAGTTTATCCTGTAATAAATTTATTTGTCTCTAAGGTACCACAAAACTGGAGCCCTGTTCAGCCATTCCTTATCTGGTTTCAATCCACACATGAAGAGAAGAACATTTAGCCTGTCTCTTCTCCTTTTTCTTTTTCTGTTTTTTGAGGAAAGCAACAAGATTGGAGAGGAAACTCTCATGCTAAAATGCAGATACTCTTCAGCAAAGATGCTGGAAAAGAATTATTCTGGCTCATACAGAAATACTTCATGTAAATTTTTCACACTAGTTGTTTTCCACATGAGAAAAGAGAAAAGTGAAAAACAGGACAGGTCTTCAGTTGTTTGCTAATTGAAACAGGGAAAGTAACACCTGAACAGGGCTTTTGTTTTTGCTCCAAGAGATGAACAAAGCAACCCCAATGAAATCTGTTTATACTGTACCTTTGCTCTCATTTTAGCAACCAGTAATTGAAAAGATAAACTGTTTTCAGAGCAATACCACTTTATACTATAAGAGAGGCCTCTTGAAGAACAAAAATAACCACCCAAACACCCCATCTTTTGAATGCAAAATGCTGTAGAATATTAGACACTGTGGAAGAATTCTAGCAGCCTTTTCTGACATCCTATTTTCCTACATGAAGGAATTTTGTATGGTAAGTCATTCAAATGGGTAAGCTCCCAGCTGTGGTCTGAGGTGCATGAACCGAGAAACACATATATCTCCCCAAGGCAATCTGTGACGACTAAGTCTTTCTGCACTTTATTCATGCCTTCATCTTGGTCCATATAATCAAATGCTTCCAAACACCTTTCACGATTGACATGAAAGTAAGAGTAGTTGAGTGCTAGCTATGCAGGGCATTCCTTAGGTTTTAGGTTCAATCTATAGGGAATCCTGTTTATTTCACATGAACCTACCTCAGTCTTAAGATCCTTGGAGGAGGGCTTCTTTTGGTTCCACCAAGGTCATGAGTGTATCTAGTGAGGATTCATCCAGAAAAGCTTTCTTGGTGGCTGCTTTTAGGTTGTGGAATTCTCTTCCATGAGAAGCTAGGTTGGCCCCTTCTCTTCTTTTCTTTTGCCAGCAGCTAATATTCCTTGCCTAAGAAAACCTTCTGAAATACATGGAGTCACCATAAGTCAACAGGAGACTTGAAGGCACTTACACACATAAAGACCTTTTTATTTAAATTGGTAGGCGATGATGACTTTGTTGTGCAGAAACGTCTTTTGGGAGGCAGCTGTTGTGGTGTATTCTTATCTTTTTTGTCATGTTTTAAAATAAGTTTATACCTTTTATGTTATTAGTGTTTTAATACCATCTGTAACTGTGCTTCATTTTTTAAATTTTTTGTCATATTTTAGCTTTGTAAGATTCCTTGGGTCCCATGTCAGAAGAAAGGTGGGATACAAAATAAGTAGAAAAATAAATAAATTGCATATATTGCTTCAGTTTCATTATAAAATTACAAATACAAAATGTCCTTGAACCCAATAGAACTCAGGTGAATTTAATTTATCAGAGTGCACCTTGTATATTAAATGTTTTGATATTTTGGGGATAGAATATGCTACACGAATTCAAATTATTTTTCCTCGTGAACATTTGATTTTCAAGAGTGTACATCTCAAACTAATGAAATGAGTTAAATTTTTAATAATAATAATAATAATAATAATAATAATAATAATAATAATACTTCTTAGCAGCAGGAGGTGAAAGAGTAGTCAGACGACATTGGTTTTCTGGTTTTACTTAAGATTAGTTGGTTAAATCTTTTCTACAATTAATTTATCACTTCCAAACCCTTGCCAGTAATTTCTTCCCACACTAACTCCCTCTTATTTGTCTCTGCTTTCAGATACTTGACATCCAGATTCTTCTTAAATTATCTGTGCTGTGAGCCCATGAGGCCCCCTGCTCTCCTTTACATTTTCAGAATCAATTAGCTCTGCCAGCATGGTACTCTCCTCACTTTCTACCTAGTAAACTCTCCTTGGAAATTTCTTTCTAAATTACTATTTTACTATGGTTTATCTGTAGAGTTATACTCAAACAAAATAATAGTAGTTCTGAAAAGCATCAAGTCTTCCATAACAAAAATTAATCCTTGCTTTGTAGCAGGCAGATCAGAGAAATGTTTGCTTAGTGCTTAAGTACCAAATCTTACACATAATTACTTGGAGGAAAGCTGCATGGTGTTCAGTGGAGCATATCCATAGGACTACCAGTACCACATGGAATTTCTGTCAGATGTACTCCCTCCTCACCAAATAGAAGTCGTCAAGTTAGTGGTGTTGTATCATCTCCAGGTACTTTTGATGCAATGAATTAACTAAAATTGGGTAGCAACCTGTGGCTCTCAGGATAATTCCAACCAATTCTGACTCTCCTCAGGTCATAAAATGCAAGTTCAAGTTCAAGTTCAAGTTCATGTAAGTTCACCCCTTTATGTTAATTAGGCATATTAATAAATTGCCCTAGTTCAACCCAAGCTCTGTCTGCGATCTTGTTATTTTGTGGGTTGGGCGGCAATTCGTCCCACACCGCCTGAGTAACACGGGTGGCTGGGGGACGGCCTTTGCCGCCCTCCAGCGAGACGAGATCGTTTTGCGGGGGCCGATGGGAGGAGGCAGGGCCGAGCATAGTATTTAGGGCTGCCCCGCCTCTCTCTCGGCCTCTCTTCGGATCCAGGCGACCCACCCTCCCTCCCGATGGTTTCAGTGTAAGATAGCTGGTCGCTTCGGGGCTGGGTAGGAATTTTTTCCTCCCTATACGGATTTTTTTCCGCCTACCCTACACTGTGCCTAGGGCGGGGTAATTGGCTTTACAGGGTGGTGTCTCAATTTGGTATTAATTAGGTCTCCACTGTCATACATATGGTCATCCAGGCTGGCATGGGGGGGGTGTCTTAAGGTTCGGCATGTACCTATGGCACCCCTTTTTGGGTGTAGGATAAATCCTATCCTTGAGGAGGGCCCTGCGATCACCCCACTTGCTCTGCAGCGGGGGGGTGGGCCTTGGGGTTCACCTTCCAGACAAGGGCTGGCCAAAAGTCATCATGCAACTTCAGCGGTTGGCTTTGGGGCCTGGTATTTTGCTCAATGGGCTAGGGGAGATGGTCAGGAGCTGCCTCTTGGCCCTAGTCCGAAGATGCTGTTGACCCCCCTTTCTCCTCAGGTCATAAAATGCAAGTTCAAGTTCAAGTTCATGTAAGTTCAAGTTCAAGTTTAAGTTCATGTTTAATTTCACCCCTTTATGTTAATTAGGCATATTAATAAATTGCCCTAGTTCAACCCAAGCTCTGTCTGCGATCTCGTTATTTCGTGGGTTGGGCGGCAAAGGCCATTTCTGCACTACACAGTTATAGTGCTATTATTCCACTTTCAATATCCTATGGAATTCTGGGGTTTGCAGTTTAGGGAGGGGCCTTTAGAATTCTCAGCCAGAGAACTCTTTGGCCTCAGTAAACTACAAGTCCCAGAATTCCACAGGATGTGGAAAGTGGAATAATAGCACTGTAACAGTGCAGTGCGGAAATGGCCAAAGACGAAAGATGACAGCAGAAATGAGTTGAATAAAAATAAATGATCTTGCTTTATTTCTGGTTCACCACTAGCTTCAGCTCTGCTCCCCAGTGGTATGTGGCCTTAGACAGATTATCCTTGGGGATGAGATCCTCCACAGAAAAAAAAAATTGCTAATCATATGAATTACAACCTAGTTTCTAGCCAAGATTTCAGAAAGAAATGACATGAATTCATTACTTGTACTGGGATGGGAGACAAGCGGTATAACTCTGTGGATTCTCATGGATATTCTATTAAGATTTGATATTTGTATGGATTATCATATTCTTCTAGACTACTTGTAGTCTGCAGTGGTTAGTTTAATAATATTTAATTAATTAAGTTTAAAGTTTCAGTAGCAGGCTGTAAGCCAGTCTGATGGCTTGATTGGTACAAAATTAGGCAATAAATGCAATCATGTATGTATAAATATAAACCAACATTTGCTCTCATTGGAACATCATGTAGTGTTTCTTTTTCTTTTTTTAAGTATTGCTCTATGTTAAAACCTCTGACAAATACATGACCCTTTGACATTTAACAGAAGTGCTGCTGGCCAATTTCAGCAGTATGTGGTCCATTTTTCCCCTTTAGCCAGATATTCCTTGTCTCACAACAGCCAGGATCAAACAGGGTTGTTCTGGTAAGAATTTGTGGTATTGATGCAGGCAAGTGCAATGTGCTTCTAGCTAAAACAGGGGTGCTGGATGCTCACTGCACAGAAAAAAATGAAAAACTTAAACATTTATTGTTTCAGAAAATCCATGCTGAAGACAGAATCAGAGAGAAGTTTTTTAAAAATGGACAGGAGACAGCATATTTCAAAGCATCCATATGGGTTTGTTTGTCATGCATTGTTAATAAATAAACAAACACATAAACAAAGTTACTGGAGCTGACCATTAAGGATGGGGAAATAAATTTAACATTAACAACTGAATAGTTGAGTCATCTAATTGCATTAGTTAATTCTATAGTTAATCCATTAGCTTATAAAAACAAACTGTTGGATTTACAGAGAAAGGCATGTGGGTTGTCACCATTGACCCTTGTTGGCACATTTGGTTACCGGCTCCTTTAGAAGTGCCTCTTTTGCCACTTTACAGTTGCTTTTTCCAACCTTATACTTTCCAGATGTGCTGAATTACAAATATCTAGGGAAAGTGTGATTGTAGCATAATACATCTGTAAATTGATAGATTTTGTAAGTGTATTGAAGCATGGAATCTAATAACTTCTTCAAGTAACTTTTATTACTGATTTACATCTCTGTTCTTTCCATCCCATCCACCAAAGTACATGCTATTCTTTCACTCTTCAAACACTGTGTTCATCTGGACTAGAAAAGGCCAAAGAGTGTAGATATGTTTATTAAAGTAATAAGACATCGCACTACTGAAATACAGCAACAAGTAGCTACAAAGATCTGTTGATGAATTGGGAAAGGTGGGATTTTAATTTGAAATACTTGGAATGCCTCTGATCCTATGGAGAACAGGTTTCTGTATTATTAATTAGTTGCATCCTTTATCTCTTGTTTCACTTAGGCCCTTTTCGCATGCTTTTTTTTTTGCGCGAGCACCCCTTGAGCATTGCGTGAGTGGGAGCGTCGCTCCGTATGATGCACTCCCCCTCGCGCAACACTCACGAGGCTAAAGCGGGGTGCACGCACATGTTTTGATTTTCGGCTTTAAGCTCGCGCAATGCTCGCGGCACCCTCGCGCACTTACCTCTGTGCGGTGTGTCGGCAAGGTAGTCTGGTCGTGCTTCCTTCCCCCCGCATAGCCTACAACTCCCAGACTGCGCTGCGGAAGAAAGGGGCGGGGCGCTTGTGCGACAGTCATGCTAGAAGGAAGGCGGTGCAGGAGGCAAAAAGGGTTGTTGTGAGCAGCTTGCATGAGTGGCTGCTCGCACGAGCGCCGCTCCCCACTGCCATGACGAGGTAAGGTGCAAAAAGGGCCTTAGAGTCAAGAAGTGGGGTCTAACAAAGATCAATGCTACAGCACAGGTTTGCATGCAAGGTTTATGGATCCAAAGTCAGTCCCTACTACCTCCAGTTTCCAATAGTTTCAGTGCTCTCCAACTGTTCTCCTTCTCTTTAGACTATCATATCAATAAATAACAAGGCAAAACCTCTTATTCATTGCACCACAGCAACAGTGAATGCTCTGCAATTGCAAGTTTACTTGTTAAACCATGTTGAGGGAGAAGCGGGGGGAAGAGCGAGCAAGTAGTGAGTTAAATGTATCTCATTATTTCCTGACTCTGATGGTTAATACCTCCTAATCAAAAAATTTAATTTATTAAGCCTTATTGGGAGAAGGGGGTACTAGGACATCATTAATTACATGTAACTAGGTATTTATAAGTTTTACTCATTATGTTGTTTCTTTATCTTAGTTTATTTTTTATTGCTAAGAATGTAACTGTAGGAGGACAAAATAAGCAGTTAAAATAGACCAGAGTCTACTTTTGTTTAAATTTAAAACAAAAACAGATGAATTATTTGAAGATAGGGATACTGAAACTTGAGGTTTCTAACCCAAGCTCATATAAAGTACAGTACTTAAATATGTGTCCATCTATATGTCATTTGACCTGAAAGAATGGAATGGAAAACTGCTGACTAAAACGAAGGCCATTTCTGCACTGTACCGTATAGTGCTTTTATTCCACTTTCAACCTCCTGTGGAATTCTGGGGTTGGTAGTTTACTGAGGCCAAAGAGCTCTCTGACTGAGAATTCTGAAGGCCCCTCCCTAAACTGTGAACCCCAGGATTCCATAGAATGTTGAAAGTGGAATAATAGCACTATAATAGTGTAGTGTGGAAATGGCCTAAAATCAGTGAAAGATAACCATCCCAGTATCATTAATCCAGAGCCAGTACGGGGTAGTGGTGTGATCACTAGACTATAAACCTGGAGACCATGGTTCAAATCCCCATTCAGCCATGGTAACCCACAAGGTGACCTTGGGCAACTCACACTCGGCATCAGAGGAAGGCAAAGGGTAACTCCTTCAGAACAAATCTGGCCAGGATAGCCCTGTGATATTGCCTTAGGATCACCATCAATTGGAAAACACTGGAAGGTGCACAACAACAACCAATCATTAACTCAAGTAGTCATGCAGTATGCAGAGAATGGCAGAGATGTGTGTTGAGGGTATTTCTGCTATTACTCAGCCGGCAATTTGTTTGTGAACCAACACAATAATTCTTACATGTTTTATTTTTGCATAACATGTTGGATGCTGTACAAGAAATCATTAGAACCTGAAGATAAGGTTCTGGTCTCCTTTTACTTATTCATGTACTGAATCATATTTAGAAATGTGGTATTTCCCACCTTAATATGATGTAATTGGGAATTATTAAGATTAGTTACATTTTGTAGATACTTTTTAATAGCCTGCTATTAGAAGACTGTGACATATTGCCACTTTTTATACGTTCTTCTCTTCCATATAACACAATTTGATCTCCTTGAATGCAGATAGTTTAAACTATACATCTGGCATCTCTCAAGTATTTAAATCTGTCTAAAGTTCACGTAATCAACAGGCACTGATACAGTTCAGGGCTGTACAATGTTGAATTTTAAATAATGTATCATATTACTACACGTTCCATATCTTATTTTAAAATGGTATGACTAATATACTCTAAGTGGTAGGCGATTATATATGCTAAATATAAAATATATATCCACTTTTTCATTAGAAGGCAAGCTTGTCCTGAGGGTATTTTACCCAAGGTACCCCACAAGCCTGTTCATGATATAGTATGGGTTGCAATTAATCAGCTTCTTTATTTCTTTAGGTATCTGGTATGTGTTCTTTTAAATTTTTTATTTCATTTTAAAATATTTTTATTAAAGTTTACATTTGAATTGAATATATATATATTATTGAATTGAATATATATATTATTTTTCCCAGTTGAATCTGCTTATTTTCATTCCACTCATACATTGTTACAACTTATTCAGAGAAAGGAAAAGGTCTTACATTGTTTCATCTTACATGGTTGCATCCTCCATTGTTGCATTACCTTACGGACAATCTTACATTGTTTCTTTTTCATTTCTTATGTTGCATCCTTATCCAAACCAGAACTTCCCTCCATTCCCTTTCAAAGTTCTGGATAGGTCTGTTTTTCAAACTTTTAAAAATTTTAGAATAAAATTCCACGGGGAAATTATTAATTGGTAAAACAATCTTGAAGGTGAACAATACCTTAATCTTGAAAAGCATCTCCCAGGCTTATTTGGTTCAAATGGAGTATATTAAAGCAGGTGTTTGACTGATCACCTTAATGCAGGCATGGCAATCTAAACTAATGTCTTTGAGGTGGTTGAGTGAGACATTGGTTGAGCTTTGGTTCTTGAGTTTAAGTTAATGTTCTTAAATATCAGCCATGAATGCAGATGGTGACTATTCAAATATAAAACATCTCCTTTCCAATATGCTTGAAATCTTATCCGCCACTTTGGTGGATTTATTTCTTGTCTTATCAGCTCTCTCTGTGTTGTCTTATCTAGATCACTCTGCTGTAGCTCTAAGATTTCGTTGTCTCGTTATTCAGTTTCTCTTAGAGGTCATTAATAAACATATTAAACAAATAGTTCTCATTGATTCTCAGGTAATTTCCCATTAAATTCTATTTAGTATGCAATTTGGAAATTATTTGTATTCGTTTTTCCCCCCATGCCTCATTTCAGACTAGATTTTTATTCCTGATGGGATGACATACACTGCACTGACATTGTAGTTACCATTTTTTTCTTATCAGTCTTTTGTGAAGAATTTTATCCGTAGATATGACTTAGGATGGTCTTGCTACCAAAACTGATCTCTCTCTCTCTTCTCAAATACATTATCCTCATCATTGCAACTTTTATGGTGCATATTTTGTGTTCAGATGCCATTGTGTTGTTTCTGCATTCTTGCTTCATGCACAGCTCAGAGGTAACAGATTATAAGTAATGATATTACATGTAACCCATTATTTTTTCTGGGTAACAATCTCCTCAATATTGTTTATTTTAAAAGGCAACATATAGACTGGCAACATTACCAGTTCATATGGTGCCTTTTACTTTTTGCTGCAACAAATAATGTTTACTCTTTACTCCTAAAATAGTGGTTTGGGGTGATTTGAGGGGGGTGCTTTTTGTATTTTTTTTTACAGGTAAAAGTAACTTACTAATAAAAAGTAACATAATGAATTATGTTTTTAACAATATAGAATGAGTAACAGTGTTGACTTCTCTCCTTTAAGTATAGAATTACTTTTAAAAGTAAGCTCTTAAGTTCATATCTCTACCTCTTGCTAGCAGGAGTGGAGAGACAACACAGTAACATTATGCATTAATATGTTACTATAGTATGGTAGACCTTTCCATATTCCTCATAATAAGCAGCTCCATTCTGTGACTTGAACTTTCATATGCAACAGATCACAAGACTTTAATGACGCTTTCAGTTTGCACAACTTGAACTGCTTCTTTTTTGTTATAGCAGAGTAACAGAGCTACATTTTCTGGAATTTATCCCTAAATAAATTCCATTTGTTCCTTAATTTTTGCTTTGTGATAAAAATTATGCTAAAAATAAGTCGTTTAAAAATGCTATTATACTTCCATAGCTTTTAGAATAAAAAATAATTGAAACAGCAGCTCTCCAAGTAATGTCATCGTTTATCTCTTTATGATTTCACACTCCATTGTGTATCTCAATGAGGATTTATATGACAAACTCAGTACTGTTGCAGTTGAGTGAAGTTTGCATAAGATGCCATTTTTGGCATGGTGGCTGGTGTGCCATATACATCATTAGTTTTTGCCAAGGTTGTGAAAGCACTGTGTCTGAGTTTGACCCACATTATCAAAGATGTTATGGGATAAAATCATGGTTTGTGAGAAGGTGGTAATTGCATTCAATATACATTTTTGCTGTGGCACAAAGAAGGAGAAGCTCTGTTGGAACTGGTTGTTTCAAGTTAATTCATAAATTATATTTAGTAAATAACTTTCCAAATTTTGTTCTGTTGCCAGGATCATGTGAGTAGTTCTTCTTTTATCAAGGCTAGGATAACAAGACTGTGACCGGACCAAAGTAAATGTGATCTGGAGTTTTGTGTTCTTTCTCCTGCCAGTGCAGGAGGTTTGTTAACAATCAAAGTTGCTTTATTTGCCTGTGAATCTGAATGAAAATCAGTAGAGGAAGACTGAATATAGAACAGTAGAATATTAAGAGTTCGAAGCAGCTCCAAGGGCCATCTAGTGTAACCCTCTACCATGAATACACATCTAAAGCACTCCTGAAATATGCCTATCCAACTCTATTTAAGGACTCCCAAATAAGTAGAGTCTTCTACCTTCAGAGGCAGTCTATTCCATGTTGAACAGTTCTTACAGTAAAGAAGTTTTTCCTAAAGTTTTGGCAGAATCTCTTTTCTTATAATTTGAATCCATTGGTTTGTGTTCTAGTCTCCAGAGCAGCAGAAAACATGCTCATTCCATTTTCTATATGACATCCCATGAGATAGCTAAAAAGGGCTATTATGTCATCTCTCAGTCTTCTCTTCTTCAAGCTAAACATAACCAGCTCCATAAATTGTTCCTTATAAGGTTTGGTTTCCAAAACTTTGATAATTTCGGTTGCCTTTCTCTGGACACATTTCAGCTTGTCAATATCCTCCATGAATTTAGGTGCCTAGAACTGGACATAGTATTCCAGGTAAGGTCTGACCACAGCAGGGCTATGCCATTCCTTGATCTGGACACTGTGCTCCTATTCATGCAGCCTGCAATTGCACTGGCTTTTTTGGCTGTCACATCACATTGTCGACTCATGTTTAGTTTGTGGTCTAAGCCCCCTCAATCCTTTTCACATATACTTTTCACATATTTTTCACTATTTTGCCACTGATCTGCTAAAAATCACACCAGGATATGAAGGTCCATTGCCATTTTACCCATAGGGACTAGCAATCATACAAATTGCAGCAAAATGGTTAATCAGCCCCCTCACTTCACTGTCCTTCAGTTACATTTACAGTCCACTGAGATTGGTTTTTTACTTTTAAAAATCCCAAGTAAAAACTGAAATTTCCATGTCACACCCGGTTTGGCCACCATGCATTCTTTTTCTAAAAAAATGATCCTGTACTGTGTATCATCGGCCAGAGGTGGCACCAGGATGTCCAGTTAAGTGATGGCTCCATTGTATTCTTTCTGGTATTGCTCAGCCTATCCTTGTTTAAGCAATGATGGGCGCTTCCATCTTAAGGGTGTGATTCATCTGTTGTGTTCCAGAATTTATACGAGCTATCCAAGGCACTGAGCCTATTTTGGGGATAGGATGCTGAATCTTGGATTGCTCATTTAAAGTCTGGATTAAAACCCAGAGTAGTTTCACTATTGCTCTGACATGGAAGCCAGTAGCTACTTATACATGGCAAATATTTTCACAAATTTAATGCTTTGTTTTGGAAATGTTTGGGTGGTCTGCCTAGAGTTTGAGTGGTCTCTCCTCTACCTAGAATATCAATAAAAGGATACAACTTTCAATTGTAAAAGGTGGATTTAGTTTCCTGCTACATATCATTGGGCATATTTTTATTTTGTAGTAATAGTTATCCCATTTCACTTAGATTTCCCATCTTGGTCAGTTTTGTGACCCTCCTTTTAGATACCATTGTGAAAATAGATGACACAGAGCCTTCTCTTTTACTGAAGCATGTCTTTCTTCAGCGACACATCTCAATGACCACCAAAAGAGAACATCACAGAGAAGGTGGATATTTTGGGTGTGTCCAGGATCCAAAGGGTCTTATGAATAGGCCTGTTGGGCTATGAAAAGACCAAAATATTATTTGCACAGCCACACTACAATTTGTACCCTGCTTTTCTCTAGAAGGCAGAAAGAAAAGACTGGAAGGGTCTTGGTATCAGAGAAACTAGGTTTGATTCTATGTGAACAGACTCCAGGAGTATGAGGGTGCCTGCCATAGTGTGGGCCTTGCCTTCTTGCTGCTGAAGCCAGCCACAGACCTTGGAGATGGTGGTTCCTGGGAATAACATCACCAGTGAGTGCCAACACCATCAGGCACATGGAATAGGTTGCAGCTGAAGGCAAGGAGGTGGGGTGATTGTGAGCAGGAGAAAGATGAAGGATTTAAGTAGGAGAATGGAGACAAGAAATTGGGGAGGGACACCATTTGATGAGAGAAAGTGAGAAGAAGTCTCAGATGGAGATGTGGAGTGCAGCGGAATGAGCAGAAATGAAGAGAGAAGTGAGAGGAGCTGGCTGGGCAGCCTGGCAAAGATGGGTGTCTCCATAGCTAAAGGAGAGGCAGCAGTGTTCCTGAGGAGAAGGTAAGAAGAGAAGGATCTGACAGGAAGAGAGAGGTTCTGTGGCAAGAGGAGAAATTCCTCTGGAGAAGGAAAGCCTTGAGACCTGGAGAAAGACTTCCAACTTTCCCACTCGTCTCTGAACCTCAACTTGCCCCTATCCATTTGGCCATCTCCTATGGAGGTGGAGACTGCCCTTGATGGCTGGTGCCATCCTTGGCGAATGATCTGGGAAGAAAGGGAACTAGAGCAGAGAAGCATGAGTGAGAATTTACAGAAAAAGAGAGAAGAGACTGAGACTGCAGTGACAACTTAAGCTGTTATTATTACTTTATTATTGTTTACTTTCTGAGGGCCTCTGAACCACACTCAAAGGGCAGACCAGCTATGTGAAGGCTGAGAGGCAGATCTTGTGAAGAGGATAAGACTATAGGTATGAACAGGGGGCAGAAAGTCCCTGCATGTAATTCAACACCCAGAAAATATTCAAGCAAAATCTGGTCATTGTGGTATCATTTTAAGCATGGGTGGAAATATACAAGCCATGATCCCACTGCAGGTGGACACTAATCCTGTTACACTCTGACTTCTAATGGAGGAAGAGTTAGCCCTTTGCTGTCTACTCCTCTACTGCATGAGAAATGGAATTCTTCTCACATTTTTATCTATCCTAACATTGTTTCCTGGAACTGGTATGTTGCCAAGTCAAATCAGAGTCTCCAGTGCCAATAGTCAGTTCACCTCAAATTACTGTCACCTTGGCCTGTATCCATAATGGTTTATAAGAAAACCCCAAGTCTCTGAGATCTGTTCATACAGAGAAGCAGGTGGGACAAGCTTATTCTTCTGTTTTCCTGTTTCTGCTGTGTTGTTGTTTGAGAACTTGGACGACTCATCCACGAAGAACTCAATGTGAAGATACACATTATATATATGTTCTGAGCTCTATGGCTTACCCTGGATTTGTAACTAAAATGACAGATGTCACACCAATGAATCAAATTCTAGTTCAGTCCACTGGTCCAGACACTTCAATCTGTGCTTCAGGTGGGCTGTCTGCATTTGCTTTCAAAACAAAACAATCTGTGCCACTTGAACATTTGTTTATTCATTAATCTTAACTATAAAAAAATGGGGAACACTTCTCAGAAGTTAAAAACAACTGTGGGACTGGGAGAGAAATTTGGGAGGGGGTGCGTTGCGACAGGGCAGATCCAGTCAACATGATACACAGCTGGCATCTGCTTGACATGCAGATTCCAGATGGGTTTTGCTTTTTTTCCTGGAGAGGAGTGTGGATCCAGAGAGGCCACATTTATACATAAATGTTACTTCTGTCTTCAACCCAAAGCTCATGATTTGTGTGTCTCTACCCTACAAATGACAACACAAGCTTTTAGGACAATATTTTGTATGATGTACAAGTGGGGGAAAAAGAACATAAACATGACAGACACAATTCTTACCACATTTGTTAAGGGGAAATTATTCCTATGGATGAATGAGCTTTACCATACAGGGTCTTCCAGAAAGCTCATGGACACTCCAAAAGCATGGAGAAAGTGTATGGGTTGCTTGCACATTCTCTTTGTTTACTAAATGCTTTCAGTGAGCATGAATTAATTGTGGATCTGTCCCAAAGCTAATGTTCACAAGTGTCATTCAGTTAAAAGTGGGAAAGGATAGCCTTCACCATTTGGAACTTAACTGCAAGAGGTACTCATGTACTCAATTTTTCCTCATGCCTGGAAGGAAACATTAAGAGATGAACAAGTATTTTAATTTCTCTGTCCCCAGTAAGAAGTAGGAGATTAACTCTGCTTGTTCTACTGAGATGCAAATTGCATTTAAGATGCTCTCAATGACGCCTGCTATCCTAATTTTTGACTCACTTTCTTTGTGTTTTTTTAAAAATTGAAGACAAATTGTCCAGCAGTTTACAAAGCTTATTCAGTCCCTTGAGAACTACCATTCATCCCTCTAATGTTGGAATGTGTATTGTAGAGTTAACAATTAAGTAAATATGTGACTATGTTTGATACTGCTTTCACAAACCCCTGGCTAACACCTCTATTTCTACCCTTTAATACGATTTTCTTCAGGCAAATGAGACAGTAACAAGGTTTGTATATCACTCAGTATTTTATTACCTTCTTCTCTGCTTCTTCCTTTCCCTTTCTCTCCTTCTTTGACAGCAAAAATGGATGGCGTGCAGAGAGGCATAGAAAGATAAGCAGAGAAGGGTTCTGGAACACAGCAGTAGCTGCTTTGCCATAAGGAAATTTTAAAAATTGATATTGTAGTAACAACTTTATTGGGTCAGTTAAGACACCAAAATCTGTACAAACTTTGGAGTCATTTGAAGAAATCTGTGAAAACTTTTGAAATCTCTTTGTCTAGGAGGTTGTCTCAAAAAACATGAAGAGGGAAAGGAAATTTGGAAAGGGGGACCTGATGTTAAAAAGTCACATAATCTATTATCTGAAGCTCAGTCACCCCTCCACATACTCACATGGGGTTCATAACGTGTAGTGTTAGTGTTAAGTCAGGAAGGGAGATCCTGACCCCCACAAACCTTTGAAAACACTAAACCCCTGTACTAAAAATGGTCTCCATTTTAAATAATGCTCATGGATCCCTTTGGTAGTGAAAAGCTGAAAACCACTGCAGTGTTTTTATACTGAGAAGGCTGGAGATAAATTTAGGTGCTCTGAGCCTCTTTGGCCAAATAGGTAAAGCTATCCAATTTGGCTTCTGTTCCTTTGCTTAATCCAGCACCTAAATTTATCTCCAGACTTGTCTGTGTAAAGACTGCTTAGTGATGCTTTGATTTTCACTGACAAAAGGAACTGTGAGGTTCATATTGGATGGAGAAAATCTTGAGTTTGGAAGGGCTTTTGTGTTGTTTTTTTTAAACAGGGAATCAGAGGAAGAGTGTGTGTATGTGTGTGTGTTTACCTTCTTATTCCCAATAAGCTTAAGGGCTGCTCTGTGTCAATGCGTCAGAGGCTATCTGATGTGGGGGACCCATAACTTTTTCTCCAGCATGCCAGGGACTGGTACCATATTTGTGCCCATTGGTTACAATTGTTCCTTTCCCCCCCTGAAAACTTCCCAGGGACAGGCAAGTGATGCCTCATGGACTGACAGTGATCCATGGACTACTACTTTGAGTAGCACTGCTCCAGGTGAACTTTAACACTGGCAGCACATCCAATATGAGAGGCTGCAGACCCATTCCATCCCACAGAGAACCAGCAGATGATCATTGGATCAATAAATGTATTATCACAATATGGGTAAGGAAAGATGGAGAGATCTTGAATGCTCAATTTAAAGTTCTCATTGGTCACTGTATCCACATTACTGTATTATAATTGTTGCCTTGAGGGAACTGCCCATCCAGAAACTTTAGTACAATTTAGAAGGAACACACTTGTTTTAACTGTTACTTTTTAATTGCCCCAGATTGGTAAGGTTGAGACTGGGAATGAAAAGAGACACCTTTATCACAAACATGCATGTTTGCAAAACATATCAATATAGCTTTCTGAGAATGTAATGTGGGAAACTACTATTTTAAATTCAAATGCAAGTCCCTAGCTATTTGGGTGAAATTATCACATTGTGCATATGATTTTTTTTTCTCACAACGGTATACTTGTGCAATTTCTAAAAATTAGAAGGTTTCTGGTATTTAATATCAGGATGACAGAAAGGATGATACAGTTATGGTGAAAGAAAAGTAAATGGTGAGGCAGCCCAGTGGACTCAAGAAAGAAGCAGTTAGAGCTGCAATTCTATATTAACTCACTGGGAATGAGCCTCATTAAACTCAATGGTGTGCGTGTTTAACAATGTGTATTGTGCTGTGAACCGTGTATTTTTTTCTCCAAAATATATAGTGAGTTAGGAATATGAAAGTGCTACTTTATGAATACAAAGAAGAAAAATGCATGCAAAATATAAATAATTTTGTTAACTTTTTAAATATATGTTTACTTTTTTAATTATTTTATTTATTTATTTTGAATTGGGAAAACTGCTTATGCTTTCTTGCTTGTATGTCACCCTGGGAACCCTTGATATGTTGTTGTGTGCCTTCAAATCATTTCCAATTTATGATGATCCTAGGGGAAACCCATCATTGGGTTTTCTTGGCAGGATTTGTTCAGTGCGGTCTTGCCTTTGCCTTCCTCAGAGGTTTAGAAAGTGTGATTTTCCCAAAGTCACCCGGTGGGTTTCCACAGCCTAGTGCGGAATGAAACTCTTGTCTCCCTGACCCTGAGTCCAATGCTGGCTCTCACATATGATATAGGTATTAATAAATGAATAAAAATTATTGCCACCAAAATGTACAAAATGTAAAAAGCCCATGACAGAACTGAAACAGCAGGCTTGAGTTAGTGGTAAGATTCAAAATACATGTGTTAAATTTAATTGCTTTTCAAAGTCTAGGAGTCTGTCTCACCATTTCTTCCCCATTAAGCCCATTCTTACTTTTGAGTTGTAAATATCATAAACATAATGGTTGCATGCAGAGTTAATTGTGCTTGCAGTAGACCTGTGGTGGAAATCACTAAGTCCTCCAGATGTTGTTGGATTTTAACTCTAAACATTTATTACTATTGGCTTTGCTAAGGCTGCTGGGAGCTGCAGTCCAACAATATCTGGATGGCCTAGTCCTGCAGTAGACCCACTAAAATTAGTAGGACTTCTTAGTCATGAGTAAGTGCTCTCCTTGATTCTTGTGGCTATACTCTAAGTATGACTAACCTTGAGTCTAGTCTATTGTTTTCAACAGGGGACTATTCACACTACACTGGCCCCCCCATGTTTGTGAAGGTTCGGCGTGCAGAACCCTCATGAAAGTGGAAAAACTCTGAATAATTCCTCTCTGTGATCCCTCCCCCTTCTCCTCCTGAGCTCCCACTCCCATTCTTTTGTCTCTGGCCACGGAGCTCCTGGAGGAGGAAGAAAAAAGACAAGGCAAAGGGCTTACTGGTATTTTCCCCTCAGATGGAGAAGGACAACACTGAGTTCTGGCATTTTAGATACTTCTAGTCACAATCTTGAGAATGGAGATTCCTTCTAGAGGGAAAGGATAGGAGCAAAGAGAGCAGCTGACCAATCAGCAGCCTTTACACAGCAGACTGTGCAGCTTTGTGGCAGAGATGACGTGTTTCCAGCAGCAGGGGGGGGCTTTAACTCACCCAAACGTAAAAAAACACACCTATTTAAAACACAAGCCTTGAAAGCCAGGGTGAGGAGTGTAAGGGAATGAGAAGAAGAGAATGGGGGAGGGAAGGCAAGTACGTGCCTTGCAAATAATCAGATTCATGACGGTCAAGCCTGCAAATGTGGAGAGAGGATTGTACACTATTGTAACACTAAGATTCTATTTTAACTGCCATGGTTTTATGTTGTAGCATCCCGGGATTGAGTGCTTAGCGAGGGGCATTTGGAATTCTTAGCTAGAGAGCTCTTCCAGTGCTTCACCAAACTACAACTCTCAGATTCTATCAGATGAAGCTAGGGTTGTCACAAAGGAATTATAAAATGAAATTTGCACAAACTAATTTGTGTCCATATTGACTGTCTATCCTGAGTATATACAATGCATCCAGCATTTCTGAACCTTCTGCTGTTGCAAAAGTAGCTCCCTGGAACTAGATGTATACTTAGAACTGGAGTACTGGCTACTGCACAGATATTTTTCCCACCTTTGAAAAGTTTTTGTTACTTTGTTTACTGCTACTGTTTTAAACAAGGAATTCTTTAATGCAGTCTCTTGTACAACCTGTCTTGAAGTAAGGTGCTATGTAGACATAATATTTCATATGGTTTACCTGTGGTTTGAAATGAGTTTGCAAATCGTGATATAATTTAACTAGGGTTAAATCCACCCCCCTTTTTTTGTGAGTAGTACACACCAATCATTAATGGGTATGATAGACAAACTGCCATGGATATACTTTCACTGAAAAATATATTCCATTAAATTAAGCAGTACAAAATTATCTCTAATCCTAAATGTGGTGAACTTATTTCTGTTTACATTCTACATGTTAAAACAGCAGTTCGTTCTATCTATCTATCTATCTATCTATCTATCTATCTATCTATCTATCTATCTATCTATCTGATTCAAACTGACACTCACAGGTTCTAAAGTTCAGCCACAATAAATAAATACAATAAATCCAGGCTTAGGATCAATAAGATGGAACAGAGTGGGCTCTGTGAGGTTTCTTATGCATTTGATTCTTTTTTCTTTAGAAGTAGAGTTGAGGTCCTGTCACAAAGGCAGAGCTCATATAGACCAAAAATGATGCTTTTAGTTGGACCATTTCTCTGTGTCCATTTCCACACTTTAGAGAGAGAGAGAGAGGGAGTTTAGAGAGAGACATTCAGAATTCTCAGCCAGGGAGCTCTTTGGCCTCAGTAAACTACAGACCCCAGAATTCCACAGGATGTTGAAAGTGAATAATGGCACTATAACATGGAAATCACCAAAGTTTGCATATAAAAAGGCTTGTCCTGGCTTGGTTGGAGAATGCTGCTTTATGTAGTTTGAGGCTCTTAGTTTTATCTTGTTTTCCTTCACTGTGAATTGTTGGGGCAAAAGCATTTTATTGTTAGATCTATTAATATCAGCTGCTGTGTGGATTGCTTCATGTGAGTGCAGTGTTCATATCACTGGTATGCAATATTATTAACTGCCATACTAGCATATTTTATGGTCATCTAAACTTTGGTGGGCAAAATGCAGGTTTCAAGCCACACACAGCTCCGCAAGGCCATTTGAGCCTCTAAAAGGCTTCTTAGCAACCTAAAATCATAGAATTGGATGAGAACACAAGAGTTACCCAGTCCAACTCTGTGCCATGCAGGAATGCACATTCAAAGTGCTCTTGACAGATGACCATCCTCTGTTTAAAAATCTCCCCCCATTTGTTTTGAAACAGAATATTTTACTAAAAGGGCCTCCCAGGTATTCTAGGGAAGAAGTTGAGAAACAAACAAGAAAAAGACAAACAAGGGGAAAAAAAATAAAAGAAAACAATGAAGAAGAATAGTTTGAGAGGGAGGGATACAGCCCTCTGGGTTCTCACAGGAGGGCAGCACCCTCCAACCTCAGCATTTGCTCACTCTGTTTTAAATGTACTGCTAATTACAAATTGTTGATGTTCTCTTGTAGTGCAATATAACTTTTATTATGACTTTTATGCTATATTTAAATTACTTTTTCTTTGAACCCTTGAGCCCAGGGGTACCTGTGAAAAACCCAACTGTAACTGAATTGTGATATAACTATTTTATTTATATATATTTTTTATTTATTTATTTGTATCCCGCCTCTCCATATGGATCAAGGCAGCGAACAACTTACAAATAGCATGTATTTCAAAACATTTCTATACATGCTCCCAACAAGCTGGGTACTCATTTTACCAACCTGCGAAAGGATGGAAGGCTGAGTCAACCTTGGAGCCCGGCAGGATTGAACTCACAACCTTGTGGTTTTTGTGGCTTGCAGTACTGGCATTTAACCACTGCGCCACCAGGGCTCCCTTTTAACTACATTATCAAATAAACCAATTTTAAATTATTGTTGTTCCTATACTATTTTTAACAGGAAAAAACACCTCTGATGTGTGATTGGGACTGGAGAAGTCCATGGAGGATTATGAACATGGTCAACTCCTTTTCTACCTACATCATCTTCATCTTCAGATTATTGGGTAGGGGTGAGAATAAGTAGACATGGAAGAAGTAACTGATCTTTCTGATTTGTACAGCCTTTTTGGAAGTGGATTTTTTCCAGTTTAAGAAGGGTAATACTGATGCTAAAATGCACCTGCAGATGCTGGCAACCAATCTTTGATCCTCCAATTGTCTTGCCTAAGCAAGTAATTTTACAGGAAGATCTAGACATTGTTGTCTTCTATCTCTCTTGTGTTTTCCCACTTCTGTTTTTCTTCTTATTAGAAAAGAATATGTTTGCATACTCTTGCTGGAATAGCTGCGTAGGACTTTTTGGCTCTAGGAGCCCTTCACCTTGCCTGTCACTTCTAGCTTAGTCTTTAAAATAAAGCTGTTTTCATATTAAGATAAACCAAGACACTTTTCCCACAATCTCAGTTTCCCTGTAATGTACATTTCTGTATGCCATAACAGCAACAGTCACATGGGTGGAAAAAAACAGAAAGGATGCTCGCAAGCTTTTAAACTGTCATACGTAAAATAATTCTAAAAGTGTTTTCAGTAGTGTTGCTTAATTGGTCCATAATGTAGATACAGAATGACTGGAAAGAACAACTTATTCAGAAGCACAACTGGATTCAATGGGACTTACTTCCCAGTGTACATGTAGAGGTGCAACCTCAGTTGTTCTTTTATGAATCAGACTAACAACATTTATATGTGGCACAAAGAGTCTTCTTGACTCTATTGTTTTAAAGTTTTCTTTTTTTTAAAGGTTGACACAGAAAAATAGCCCGAGAGGAGCCAAGTCTTACAGTATCAAAGCCCTTGGCTTTCTTGATGAGTAGGGGCTATGATATCATCATCTGTTGACGCTACCCCTCCTCTGTTCTCCATGAGCTGAGTTGCAACATCCACAGTAGCTGGAGGGCAAATGAATTCTCCCAGCATCCCTGGCCAAGATGAAATCTGGTGGGAACTGCACTAGGAAAAGAGGAAGACATTATAGACGGACTGATTCAATCAAGGATGCTACAGCCCTGACTTTGCAATTCATGCATAGGGTTGCCACAGGTCAAAACCAACCTAACAGCAAGTAACAACAACCACAGCAAAAGGAGCTGTTTTAGATAAACACTGCTGACTGCATTTGTGGACTCTCCATGGGGATGATGCTATAGAAACTGCTCTGCTGAAGGCAGACCCTTTTACTGCTATGCCACTGGAAAGAAGTCCTAACCACCTTCAACAACATAGCTGCTTTGCCAACCCAAACCTATCTGCCCATGTCTCTTACTCCACCCTCTGGAATTGTTTCAACACTTCCCTTCACATACCTTCCAACATTTTACACATGAAAACTAGGACATGTGGCAAAGCAACATGAGCCTGTGCTCAAGATGGCAAATGAGGAAGATGACACAGGGCAGGAAAGGCTGCATCAATTTGTTTTTGCCTGAGCCCACTGAGAAGGGCAAGATCCTGTCCTTTCCTCTTCTCTCCCTCCCAGCTCTGTAAATTTAGTGCAAACTGCTTTTTTGCACTTTGACCTCAGTTTGCAGCAACTGAAGGAAACTGAAAACAAAGGATGCAGGTGGGAAGAGGGGGAAAGAATCTAGGGGGCTTTTTACACTACACTATGATAGCCTTATTATTCCTCTTTCATCATCCTGTGGAATTCTGGGGTCTGTAGTTTCCTGAGGCCAAAAAGCTCCCTGACTGAAACGGCAAACCCCAGGATTCCAATGTTGAAAGTGGGAGAATGGCACTGTAAGAGCGTAAGGTGGAAAGGCCCTAGAACATTGCGGATTCTATAATTTTTTAAAAACAGGTGAAAAAGTGGGAAGACACAGTTGGAGGGAAAGCTGTCACTGGTAAGTTGGTCAGCAGCCCTCTCGTTCCTTTCACACGTTCATTCCTTCCACGAAACTTAAGAAACAGCAACCTCAAAAGGCAGCCTACCAGGCATCCCCTTCTCCTCGGAGACGCCCCCTGCCCGGGTCCAACTCCCCTCCCGCTCGGCCTGGAAGCATCCCTTGCTGGCCTCGGCCCGCTTTCCTCCCCGAAGCCCCGGCGCTCGCCTTTTCTCCTGCTCTTTATCTCGCCCCGGCCAGACGCCTTTCCCAGCTGTTTAAGGAGGGCGGGCGCTAAGCCTGCGTCTCTTTCCATCACCGTGCGCATTTTTCTGTTCTTTTTGGGCAAGCCTCCTTCCCACCCCTTTCTCATCTCGACTGAAAGCTGGCAGCAAAAAGGGGAGAGAAACGGCTCGTGGGCAGCCCAACACCCGCTTTTCTCTCTCTTTCTCTGCCCTGTTGTTGTTGTGTAACAGGAGCAGATGTTCGCGGTTGCAGCCGCAGCAATCAGCATCCCTGCTCAGGGCAGGAGGCAAGGCGCGCGGTGCAGAGGACACGTAGGACACGTTTAGGCTGCGGGCGTCTGCAGCGAAGGAGGGCTGGCTCCAAGTGGGGGCGGAGCGGCCCTATCCAAAGCGGTGGTCCCCTCTTCTCTCTCTCTCCCCGCCCCCCCCGCCGCTCCAGAGCTCTCTCCAGGGGGCTTGTTTCGAGGCAAATCCTTTAAAAGTTTTAAGCGCATTCCAGGATCTGTTGGTGGGGTCGGGGTCGAGCGGAGTACAGGTCATATTTATTGGAGAGCTGAAGAGAGGAAGATGGGGACCGTGTGAATTCTTCCTGGACCCCCGAATTCATTAACCGCCTGGGGTTTTGCATTCACAGTATCTTAATGTTGTTGTTTAGAATAACGTGTCACCCGTAAGTACATGTACGCAATGAATGGGACAGGTGTGGGTTTTTTTGAGGAAACACAAGGGCCATTTCCGCACTAGACTGTTATAGTGCTATTATTCTGCTTTCAACATCCTATGGAATCCTGGAGTTGAGGCCTCTCCTAAACTGCAAACCTCAGGATTCCATAGGATGTTGAAAGTGGGGTAATAGCGCTATAGCAGTCTAGTGTGGAAATGGCCAAGGGTTGCAGCCGCGTTTCCATCCACACTCTAAGCACCAGAGGTCAAAATTCACATGATGTGTCCTCCCCATTTGCTGCTCCAGATAATGGTACAGGGGCAGTTAATGACAGGTAGTAGTTCAACAGGTAGTCTTGTATATCCAGTTTTTGTGTTAGAGGAAGAAAACATAGGTTTTTTTGTCCTTCCAGGGTTTAACACATGGTTGAGAGGATCTCACCACCACCTTTGTACTCTCTCAAACCCCTGGCACTACCGATTGTTTTTCTACAGTGGTAGTAAAACAATCCCCATTCTGTGCTCACATGAGGCACACAAGGAACTCATAGAAGCAGGAGAAATGCACTTCCAGTTGTTATCATACTGCTAAATCAGCAGAAGGGGTAGAATGGGGTGCAGCCTATTATGGGGTTGATAGTGGCTTCTGAAGCCACCAACTTGCCCACCGTTCCTGGCCATAACATCTGGCTTAATTTGAGGACTTTTCTGTTTCTTCCCACATCTTCTACTCTTTCCTACCATCTACTCTAAGAATGTGAAAGCTGATATACTTTTGCACTTACTGTGGTTGGTGCTAGTGGAGAGATTGCTGGACTGTGGATTTTGTCTTTTCCTCATGGATTTGCTTAGCTACCTTTGTTTTCTGATAGTTTGGCACCGAGAAATCCTTAACACCCTGTTCAGAACACTTATTTGTGATATAGGAGGGCAAAATGTAGCCCTCCAGATATTCATAGCATCATAGAATCATAGAGCTGGAAGAGACCACAGGGGCCTTTGAGTTCAACTCCCTGCTATGCAGGAACACCCATCAAAGCATTCCCAACAGATGGCCATCCAGCCTCTGCTTAAAAACCTCCAAAGAAGGAGACTCCATCACACTCCAAGGCAGCCTATTCCACTGCTGGACAGCTCTGACCATCAGGAAGTTCTTCCTGAGGTTCAGGTGGAATCTCCTTTCCTTCAGCTTGAATCCATTGCTCCTTGTCCTAGTCTCTGGAGCAGCAGAAAATAAGCACGCTCCCTCCTCGACATGACATCTCTTCAAATATTTAAACATGGCTATCATGTCACCTCTTAACTTTCTCTTCTGCAGACTAAACATACCCAGCTCTCTAAGTTGCTCCCCATAGGGCATGGCTTCCAGACCCTTCCCCATTTTGGTTGCCCTCCTCTGGACACGTTCCAGCTTGTCGATATCCTTCTTGAATTGAGGTGTTCAGAACTGGACACAGTATTCCAAATGAGATCTAACAAATGTAGAATAGAGTGGTACCATTACCTCCCTCGATCTAGACACCATACTCTTATTGATGCAACCAAAAATCATGTTGGCTTTCTTGGCTGCCGCATCACACGGCTGACTCATATTCACTTGTGATCTACCAAGATTCCTAGATCTCTTTCACACATACTGTTATCCAGCCACGTGTCCCCCATCATATATTTGTGCATTCCATTTTTTCTGCCTAAGTGCAGGACCTTACATTTTTCTCTGTTGAAATTCATTTTTGTTGTTGGACCTCAGCTCCCATCAGCTCATAAAAGTGAGGAACAACATCTGGAGGTCTGGACTTTGCCCACTACTGTGACGGAGAGAGACTGAAGACTGAGTTTATAGGATCATCCTCATGAGATGATCTGACTGGCAGACTTCCATCTTTGTGGCGGTATTTAATATGTTGGCAGTTGCTGTTCCAAGGGAGATACTCAGATTAGTATTCCCTGCAGGTTGACATCACCCTTAATTTTGCACTGCTGAGGCTGTCATCTTAACTATGCAGCAGTGGAAGGATGAAGGTTGTGCAAGAAGTCCATAAAAGGTTTGCAGATGAGTATTTTGGAAACTGTTGCAATAGCTTATAGGGTAGAAGAGAGTGCAAATTTGACTTTTCTCTCCAAAATGAATAGTAGGCATTCTTTTAATGTTTCCCAGATGTGTCATATATGGAGTTCTTTGAGGGTGAATAAACAGCTTCCTTTTTTTTTTTTTTTTTTGGCTGGAGGAGACAAAAGAGTCGCTTAACTCTGTTAGTCAAGAACAGTTTGAATTTACTAGGAAGGACTGTGAGTATTTTGAGCTCACATAAGTCTGTCTTTTTGATGCTATAAGTCTCTTTCTATAGGTCAATGACTCTTCTGTGCTGAGGAACTCATTATATTGCCTGTTGGTTACCTGATACTGAAAACTGGACTACTGATGGTCTCTCTAAATGAGTTTTGTTTTTTTTACTGTGCAATTGTTATTCCTAATTCATAGACATTTACAGTGAGTCCAGATGTCATGTCTCACTTTTGTAACCCTCCCATGTTTTCTCACCATCTTTGCCATCTATTTCTTGTGTGTGTTTTTTTATTGTGAAATCACCTTGCTTCTCACTCACAGACCTTTACAGGGGTCCAGATGTTATCTTCCATTTGTATCTCTCTTATGATTGCAATGGACACAAATGCATTCAAGAGAGGAAGAAAGAATAATTGCATAACGTCTCTTGATTGGTAACACTTGGAGATGTTAATGTGGAAGTAGCCCCACTGTTCAGGGCAATAGACAGGTTTTATTCTGTGTACAGTATTATGTCCCTCCTCCTTCATTTGCTATTCTATATAGGAATGAAGGACAGCCATTTGCTTGTGCAGAAGGAAACAGGTGTTCTTGGGAATACCATCTGGCTGTTACTGAAGCTGAACTTGTTTGCTGACCCCTACTAACATCCATTTCTGATCACAGATTCAGAAAGTCCTGCTCAGTATCTTTGTATCCACACTGCACAAATATAACAGTTTGACCTCAGTTTAACTGCCACGACCCCATGCTGGGAAATCCTGGGAACTGTAGGATTGGTGGTGGATATCACTCTGGTTTCTCTACTTGAGGATTCTAGTGTTCTAAAATTCTAAATTCCTCACCAAACTGCAAATCTCAGGATTCCAAAGGAAGGAACCATAGCAGTTAAAGTGGTATCAGACTAACATAATTATACAGTGTGGATGAACATTTGAAAGAATAATAGAATTACTTCTGAAGCTGTTACACACACACACATTAATTATACAAAATGATTCTTTCCAATAGATTTCACTGATCTATTTAATATTTGACACTGTTTTTAAAATTCTTATCCTACACTTTGAAAGTGTTGGTTGGAATATATGACTGCTATGGGGATCAAGTGAAATGTAAAACATACTTTGTATTGCATAAAATAAAGGCATGCAGGGAAGAGAAAGGTTTTCAGTGCCATTTATCTCCTGATGCCAACATTCTGAAACAAAATGTTCCATCTTCCTTCTTTCTCCAAAATTCTTATCTTTTTCTTTTAGCCCCAGTTTCTTTTTGGTGTGTATTTTTTATTGTTCCACAATGAACATATGATTTATGAAGGACAAAAGGAAATAAGATAATGACACCTTTCCTCAGTGACTAGAGGGTTTCTAACTTTGAAATATTTGATTTATTTTCCTGGGGTAAAAAAGTATTTTTCATCATGAATGGAAGGGAAAAGGCTGTGAAGATAAAAAGTAGAGTTAACTTTTGAAACTAATATAAGCTTTTTAACATTCTTGAATTTTCAGTCTCCTAACTTATAAACATTAGATTATTCTTCAGTTCCAATACCTAAGCCATTCACTAATAGTTTTGGTAAAGGAGAAGCAAAGAGGTCCCCTAATGCTCTGAGGAGCATAGTCTTTCATATATCTATCTCTAAAACGTTCTTGACATTTCAGTGATTGTTGCATCCAATTCATAGATAGATAGCTAAAGCAGGAAAAGATTAGCAACTCTTGATGAATGCTGGTAGAAGACTCTCTTCTTATTTGTACAAACATCAGCACTATTTGATTTACCTACGTGGAGCAAAGCTAGATCTATAGAATTCTTTTGCTACCGAAGAAGAAAGATGTAAGTATAACTTGCTATGGGTCAATATCCTCTGTAGCAAATGATTCCACATTTGAATGAAAGTGATTGTTTCACTTACAAACAATTATGAAATTAAACTACAGCTTCTCCAGTCACACAGTATCTTGCAGTGGGAGGGATGTAATGAGATGCTAATGAGGCACTTTACCTTGCTGCCCATTGCTAATGTTGATGTGAACAAGGTCTTGAGTGTCCTATTGGCCTCAGTAGAGAAAGCATTTTATGGCCTCAGCTACAAAATACTTAAAACTGTTGATAAAGGAGAACTCCAGGGAATCAAGGTCTAAAAGGCAAGTTACATGGAGAAAGGTTAAAGGGACAAGTGTTTATTTTGCATGTTTAATGCTATTAAGTGGTAGAGTAGTTGTAGCCTAAAACTCACTTCAGCATACCAAAAGCACCTCATTACTTTTGTCTATATTTAAGAGGCTGACTACATGTGTTGATCTGAAAGGTTTGGTGGCTGCTGGTGTCATCAGTGGAGTGCATTAAAGGACCCATCCAACTATGCTTCTTCTTGTTGCTGTTTTTGGGCAGAAACCATACTTGTGAGTTTCCATGTTAGTTTAGATGATATTTTGACAGATAACACCAAAGCTCATTGCTCTTACATTAGATTTCTAAGGAAGCAGCTGTCATCCCCAGTGTCTTTCCAGGGCTCCTGCAGAACTTGGCCTTCTGATAATTTTCTCAGTTTACATAAAAACTGTGGCTAAATCTCAATGGTTAATCCCAGATACAGTAAATTCGCCAAATCTCAGTGAACCAACACTTATGAAAGACCCAACACTCAGTGAATCAATACTTATGAAAGATTCATTGATTCAAAGGGTGTACTTTAGTTGGGACTAGCAATTATATATGAAAAGCCTCAGAGCAGGTAACAAGATAGGTAATATGACAATCCCTGCCATCAATTTTACAGTCTAAAATTTAAAACACAACACGCAAGGAATAAGATATGTGGTAGCTTGAGAGGGTTTAGTCCTTGCAGTCTAACCTTTTAATATATCCACAGCTCCTTTAATCGTGAGAGTAGGGAGAGAGATACACTCTTCCTTAAAAAGGCTCTCTCTTTCTGGAATAGCCCGTGGTTGTCATTTCAGGGAAGACATCTTAACTAGTTCCTATGGTAATTTATCAATTTAGTTTATATAACAATACAGTGTTTCTGGTCAGATGCAACCAAAACCATCTTCTTTAATTAAAACTTGTCTAGCTTCCTCTCTTACCACCCCCCCCCATGAGTAGAATGGATCTTTGCCCTACATCTGATTGATGAACCAAATCAGGCAATTATCCCTGAGAGCCTCAACTGCAGAGCATAATACATTTGGAAAATATTTCTCTAGTCCTTTGTCATGGACCACAAGTCTTTCTAGATGAGGATTCTCTCCAGAGATGTACAGAGGTGTACTGCAAATCTCTAGGTGACATCTAAGTTTTGAGTATTATTCGTCCAACAAGTTAGTCTTGAGTTAGAAGCCTTAATTTTTCAGAATACCTACTATCCTCTGCTTGCCTCCTCTTTTGATCTCTTGTTTCCCCCCACTTGAGACATGGGGTCTGAGCATGAGTTTCTAACCTCCGAAGAAATATCTCTTGCCTCATGTGTTTGTTTGGCTCGCTCATCTGTGTTTACTTTTTTATGCCTTAGAGGAAGTAGAAAAACAGCAGGGTGCAATTATGAAGGTGTGAGCTGGCTGCTACCAGTCCTAGGCAAAAAATTAGCTCATCGCTCTGCCCTTCCCCACCCTCAAGTTAATGACAGCATCTGGTGACAGTATCCTATCAATTGAATAGGAAATACACGCAGCTGAGACTACTTGTGGCATGAGATTTCTTCACAAGAACCTTCAGCAACAATTTAATGATCATGAAGGGTTGGGTCCCCTTTTCCAAATTGTGATGGTCATCAAAATTCTGGAACCACTATTCTTGTATTCTTGACTAAGTACCCCAACAGCACAGACAAGGATGGTCTGGTGTTACAAACCACTCTGCATCTGGCTAGCAGAAAAGCTACATGATGCATGTTACGCTATACTTCTGTGACTCAATACTCAATGCATTTTTCTTCACAAAGTACCAGTGAGCCACCACAGTTTGACTGCAGGTTATACTGTGAGATGAAGAGGAATCTAATATTCCACCACTGTTCTACAATCCCAGTATGATCCTGCTCCAGCTGTTATTACATATGAAACAGAAAACATTTGGGCTGCAAGCCTGTGTTTGCGTTTTTCCAGAGAGAGAGGGTTTAAATTTAGGAAGCAATGTGAGGGATCAGGGTTCTTCCCCTTCTTCTGTATTACATCCCCTACTCAGATTGCCTCACCCCTAACCCGTGCAGCTGCTTTGTGAAATAAATAAATTAAAAAAAAATGGCTGGAATTTGGTCCTGGACCTGTAACCTAATGTGTAGTTTGGCACATTCCTGTGTTACAGATACATTCCCACAGGGAATGTGGTTGTGCTTTTGGTCACAGTCATAATGCTGAGGCATGGGATGTTTGGAGAATAGCTCCCTAGGAGTGTCCAAGTGTTCCTCTTCAGACACTTGCACCCAACATAGGGATACTGGAGTGGCCAGGGATTGGTAGATGGCAACTACCCTGGCTGCCTGATGTTTCGAGTGCAGCCAGAGACATGATATGACCCTTCATCTATGTGTAAGTGACTAATGCATGAATAAGTCTGTAATGGGGACAGTGGTATGGGCAATTTGTAGCCCTCTGGATATTGCTGGGTTCCTACTTCCACTGTCTCTCATCCTTAACCATGCTGGCTAGGGCCACTGGGAGTTGTCCACCAGTTTTTAGATGGATGGGCACAAGTTGCCTAGCCCTGTTGCATATAGATAGTGGTGCAAGGGAAAAGTTGCATTCTCATAATTTGGAGGAATGGAGAATAGTTGCTTCTTCTTCCAAAACATGTTTCTCTTTCAGACTCTGAATAGATTAGTAAAGAACATAATCATCCTGACAAGATGATGATGATATCATCATCACCACCATCACCACCACCATCACCATCATCACAGTCATCACCATTATCTTTATTTATATGCTGCTTTTTCCTGTTTGCGGCTCAAAGTGGCTTACAATAATTAAAAAAAATAGTTAAAAATCACAGAATACAAAAGTTAAAACATAAGTTAAATGATCAAATAAGAATTGAAAGAAAGTTAAAATACCTACTAACATAATATGATATAATAATTAAAACTCAAACTTCCATAAATTCAGTACAGTTAACAACATTCAGCACCTTTTATCAGGCAGGCCATAATCATATATTGAATGCTTGTTGGAATAAAAATGTCTTTGCTTGACTGCAGAAAGAAAGTAGACAAATTTTGTGACTTGAATTAGAAAGCTGACCTTCCCTGTTTAATGTACAGGAAGTTTCTGTAGGGAATGACAGTGGCAAAAATCTTCTGATATGTAATAGGTTTACTTAGCTTCAGTCCAAATTATATTATATTCTCATGTGTGCTGGTTGATTTACCTGCAAAATCATCTGCAATAATTCTACTTTCATGTTGTGTCTTCCATGTGACTTGTTTTCGCTGCAGGTAATGTACATAGCTACTTATAGGTTCTGGAATATCTCCCTAAATATGAAATTTATGTGATATTATCCTCACAGATGTTGTATATGAAGTCTCCAGTGATTATACTAAACGTTTCACATATTCACCTTGTATTCCAGATGCACACATGCACATTCCAGATGCATCATGTGCTCTTCCATTGTGAGATCCTAGCAGTGTGAGTATGTGAGCTGTCTCTCATCAATAAATAATGAATGTGGATATAGATATGTGAGATAATGACAAAGCTGTTTGCTCTATGGTGTCTGTTTCCCACATAAGTCAACACTTGATGTCTTACTCTTGATGTCTTACTCTTTGATAGGAACCATAACTCCAGTGGAGAAGCACATAATTCGCATATATAAGATTCAGTCCCTGCCATCTTCAGCCAAATGGGTCAGGCAGAAGGTGTAGGAGATGGCAACATGTTAGAGAACCTACAAAACTGCTGCCAGCATAGGTCTAGATGTGGGGTGGGAACCATGTGACCCTTCAGATGTATTAGACTACAGTTCCAGTATACTTTCCTATGGGTGCTAGGACTTGCAGTCCATGACCATCTGGAGGATGGCATACTTTCCACACCTGGGTTACACTGGCAAATAGTTTAACTTCATATAAGATTGCTTGCTTTGTTTCTTGCAAAGCTAAGAAAAGTTCCTTCTGATGATGTTGTTTTGGGAATTTGGGGAGGGGCAGTAAAAAAAAGTAACTTCCAAGCTCTGGCTATTTGATGATGAACATAAATTTGAGAAATCACTCTTTCTCGTAAAGCTGAGTGGACTGGCAGTTGAATCTTATTTCAACAATGTAGATGATGCTATCCTCCACAACACCTGAGGGCAGCAGGGTAATTCAGGTGGTATATCTGTTTCTTCTACTCACAGTTCTGTCTTCCAAGCAATTCCTAATGATGGGGCTGCCCTGTCACAACTTTTAAAAGAAATAACAAGCTTGGGTTGAATTAAGAGATATTGCCTCTAAACAACAATTATTAAATACTTCTGAGTGTCAAGAAATAAAGCAAGACATTTAGAGCTGTTAGAAAAAGCCCATGTTCAAGAATACGGAAACGGGAGGATGCTGTTGCTTGCTGTGGAAGAAAGTATGTTCAGTGCCTAAGGCAATTGTTCAAGAACATTTCATGCTTACCTCTTGACTGATTACTCTAGAATGCTGCCAAGGTCAGTGAAACCTTAGGTTATATGTCATATGAATGCCAGCTTCATGAAGTAGTGACCAAAAATACAGTAATTTAAGCATAAGAAGTTTTTAAAAGCGTGGTGCATACAATTAGTATTTGATTTAAGAGGAATAGTCCATCCCAAACTCTATATGCCTCTTAAAACTATTTTTAATATTTGGAAGTCAGCCTTAACCACTCAAGTTCTACTTTGCCTCAGTAAAAAAATAGAAGCATTGCCCAATAATAAAAGTCTTACCTTATCACTGCATTTTAAAAACACCTATTGAAAACAGTACTTTTGTCTGTCTCTTGTCTAGAACAGACTGTCTGGTCTGGAAATCAACAGTTCACAATGACTCAGAAGTGGAGGAGTGAGAGCTTTCATATAAGATTGCTTTGGAATTGTTCTCTCTGATTAATCAAGAGGATGTTGCATCAAAGATCTTATTTCAGTCTGCTTTAGATGCGTGGCTAGGTAGCCAAAGACGTCATTCTCACAGTATATTCTTTTATACCAGTTCCTTACAAGCATACATGTAATGATGATTTGTTTTTGTGTTTGTCCTGATAGCCAAACAGTCAGAAAGAAAAGCATAGCAAGTAACTTTATTTCTGGGGATAAAAACAGTGATGCATGTAGGTTTGTTACTCCAAGTCTCAAGTCGAGTCTCAAGTCGAGTCTCAGGTCCTTGCAAGATACTTGCAAATCAAGTCTCAACTCAAGTCTCAAATATGGAAGCTGACTTTAACAGAAAAAAAAGTGGTGATGGTGGTGGTGGTAGTGTGTATATGTGTGGGGAATCAATGGGCATACAAGGGCCTGCAGCTTCTGAAGTGGAGAATAGGATCCTTCTTACTTCCCATCTCCAAGCTGGAGGCTCTTGTGCCATTGGGCATAATGCAGCTTCTGAAGTGGGAAATAGGACCTTTCTCACTTCTCATTTCTGAAGCTGCAGGCTTTTTTTAGAAGTGGGGAATAGGATCCTTTTTACTCCCCATTACTGAAGTTTCAAAAGTTTTAGAAGGAAGGATCTTTCCACCTTAAGCCCATTGCCTAACATATTTGCTGTTCCCCTTTGAGAAAGGTGCCTTGTGCTCTGGAGGCTAGTCTTGACTTTTGATCTTAGGAAAAGTTTTAGAAGGCTCCTTTGATATACCGTGGAGACGGGCTGCTAAGAAGAACTCAGTCTTGCCTGGAACCAATTGCCTAACATGTTTGCTGTTCCCCTCTGAGAAATTCATCCACACTTTGGACTTGAGACAGGTCGTCACATGACCAATATGCAAAAAGAGATGGCATTGTTGTTCAAAATCATAAGATTTCTGGATGAATGTGTTATGTTGCTCAACCAAGGGCAGCAAGTCAGTCACTAAAAATATAAAAGTCATGAGCCAAGTCAGTGCATCATTTATTGCTGAGTCAAGTCCATGTCAAGTCATTGAAGAGGCTTAAATCTGACTTGAGTCCGAGTCAGTCAGCTCAAGTCTACATCACGTGTAATGAGAGGGCAACCAGTCCCCCAATAATATAATGACTGATAATGACATTCCTTTTTTGGTATAATAAATAATTATCTCACTACAACAAAAATGTTTCTTCTGTGGGGTCATTTTAGAGGTTGAGGTCAGTTTTGGCCATATTTGCATTTTAAGTGTATTTTTAAAGATTATGACTGGCATTTTGTTAGTGACTTACATATTTGTAAGTGGAATTACGTATATGGGAATAGAATTGTGCAGTTGCACAACATTCATATTCAGTAGAGGGCTGCTGTTACATTGTTACATTGCAGAGCCAGCAAGGTGCTCCATGCACATTGATGACCGATGCACAACTGGACTGGTGTGTATAATTGTTGATGTGTACTCTTGCTAGTGTCCTGTTACACATCCTCAGTGGGGGTTTCTTAGTTCCTCTGCTATATAGCAAAGTATACATCAAATTATATAACATAACTGGTCATACAGGATTCTGGCAAATGGGAACAAAAGAGTAACACATATCCCTCACACAAAGAGTAATGCCAACAAATTGTTTTAGGAAAGAAAACAATAAATATATTTTTCAACATAATGGTCCAGATTCTTGTCAGAAAGTTGATCCCTTTGTCAGTTTAGAAAAAATGTGAATGATTTCTTTTCTTCATGATCATATTTAAAATATGATCCAAAATCTTGTTATTTTCACCTACAAAAGACCCATTAAATCAATTAGATTTACCTATGTGTTGATGACCAGTGCTGGCTTGATGACAAATAATAGATGTGTAAACTCACCATTCAACAACTAGATTTAATGGGTCTGTTCTGCCTGGGACTAACCAACATGGTATTAGCTTTAAACTGTTATAAAGAATAGATTCTATTTAAGTGTCTAGTTGTAATGTCAGCACTGGCTCAGGTGAATGTTGACAAAGCTGTCCACAAAAAGCTGATTGCTGAATGCAGGTACATGCTAAGAAGGAGGCAGAGACTAGGGAATGCAAAACCAAGGCATGAATGGGCTTTGTTAGAAGTGGATTTTCCCGGAGAATTTTAGCAAGTTGGACAGCAGGGAGATGTTCAGGAAAGATCTTCTGTACAAGCTCATTCTGATGGCTTCTGAGTTAGTGCTGGAGAAATTAAGGACAGCTCCAAGTGATTTCAATATCCACATTTAATCCATTTTGATAGCGCCAGCCATGGTCACTGTTGGGTTATCTCAGTACATTGTTGGTTAGACATAACCTGAATCTGTTTTTTGCTGTTAGACAGTTTGTCTGGGGTGGTGGATCTCAGTGACCCAGGCATTATGGATTGATCATTTCCTTGTGAACAATGACTGATTTTGGCAGATCTTTCCTACAGAGGTTGAGAAATCAAGGTGGTCCATCCACAGACACTCATTTCTGAGTTTCTCTATGGAATAGTAAGACTGAAAGGGCTTTTGACACAATCATACTCAAATGTGCACACCAGCACTGCAGAGCCCATAATGACCCTTGATATGTAGATGATCTAAGGGCCATGAAACAGGTCATAAGGTTTAGTTACCAGGTATGCTCTAAGAGCACATACATGAGCTCTCATGTGTAGCAAGCCTGCACATCTCTGAGGGATCCTCTGATTTTTTCAATAGTGTGTTTTAAGCAGGTTGGAGTGAACAACCCGCATACACATGGAACTATCTAAAAAGGAAGTTTTATTAAACATGCAAGAATGAAAACATATACAATATTGCATTAAGGAACAACAAATACTATGGTAAAGCTTCATAAATGGCAAACAATGCATGTCAAATACAAATGACTAGCTAATACAGCACAGTTGCTTCAGGATGGGAAAACACTAATTCAAATGGGCAAACCAGCAAGACTAGCAAAACTAGCAAGAGTTTGAGGTTAAGTCATCTGAAGTTCAAGGTTGCTAAAAGGAGGAGAAGAAGAGAGAAAAAGGTATTCAGAAATTAGGAACTGTTATCCTTTCCCTAATCCTCACACATTCCAGAGATAAGGGGTACCCCATAATTATATGTTGTAGATGACAGTCCTTTACTCAGTCCCATTGGACCTTCCTGTGGAGTATGGTACCTCCAGATGGAGTAGTGCAAAGAAAACAATAAGCTAATTAATGTTCTCTAAGTCAGACCAAGACTAAGAAAGACAATAAGATAATGTGATTTTCTGACTAAAATACTGGATTATGGCAGAATCTGAAAGAGAGATATCTCAGCTGGAAAAGCAGTGACACTCAGTCCTGGTCAGTGATTCAGCAACAGGGCTCCAGAAGCAGAACATATGCACCTTTCTCAGGAATAAGAGCTCTTGGTTAAACATGGAAGCTCTAAGTAGATGGAAGCTTCAAGAAAATCCCTACGTCAGGACACTTCTTGCTCAAAGTGGGATTCTGAACCTTCCCCCCAAATGTATCATGTTTAGAATATATCTTTTCCAGGGATCTGAGGGAATCTTAAACTTTGCTCCAAGTTTGGGTATTTCACAATCTTGTACTGTCTCAGGATACTGTTATCATTTTACAGACTAAAGCTCACCTGAGAGAGATGATTATTGTATTTTGAGTAACAAAGAGGAAGAAGTGTTGAGCTGATCACCCTGTACCATACAGATGAGCTTTTTTATCAGTTCTTATCTATAATCCATTGTTTTGCAAATTGCAGGATTTCATACTGGGAGAGGCAGAGCCTAAGGGTATTTGTTTGTGTCCAGTAATTGAATCAGTACTCTTGTCACACCTGGTAATAGTAGTTAATGGAGTCACATTCTTTCAATGTGGATACTAGCTATAGGTTATGACTAGAGAGGCTTTCTAAGCTAATCTTTCTCTGCCCTTTGCCATACAGTCAAGCAGTTCAGTGTTGAAAATGCATTCATACATGTACACATATACAAACAGGTCTTAGTGGCAGAGTTGTATAAATATGGCCATGTTGGCTAAAGTGTCTAGACTGAAGGTGGAATATGTCATAAAGAAAAATGATAGATTATAAGGACATCTTATCATTTCTACCACATTGCAGGGAGGAGGTAAAAAAAATCTATTATTTTATCTTTAACGTACCTTCCAGGTGAATTATTCTGAGTGATGAAAAGCTAGTTGAGATCCAGCTGAGAGAAGCCAGGAGTGGAACCCACAGTGACTTACTGTGACAACTTTACTACACACTTTGAGGGGGGAAAATTACCTGTATTACCAGAATCTGATGCCAGAATCTGATTACCAGAATTACCAGAATCTGATGCCACAGATCTCCAGAGTACCTTCTCGTCAGGCTTCTTGGAATCAGTTCCTGTGGCTTCAGCCAAATAACATGGGCAAGAGGCTTGAATCAGATCACCCAATCATCTGTAAGCTTGACCTTTGCCCATCTTGGCTGGTAAGGACTAGCAGAGGTGCATTTATTAGCAGATGATAAATACCTCAGTCTGCAGGAGATGCCTTCCACTTTGAAAGTTGGGGTGGTGCACTCTTTTTGCAAGAGAACCTCCTTAGGCTTAGAAGTATGTGAAAGTCACTGTTGTGTCACCAATATCTTCTTTTGGAGGAAGGTACTTGGATATGTGAAGGTTGAGAAGAAACTGAAGAAGTCATTTCAGTCTGGATTCAGTACCCAAACAGTGTTGGTCAGCCAGACTGATGAACTGCTCCTGATCAAAACAGTTAAGTTTAGTCAGAATTAAATCAGTCAGTATAAGTCTGTGTGAGACAGGAGTTAGAGTGTGTAGGTCATTTAGTACACTCCTACTTGAATCAGTTGAGTAGGGAGTGGAACTTCTGAAGTATGTTTGAAAAAGGTTAGAATAAACATATAAGTAAGTATAAGTAAATATAACAACTGGGCTAAAACACTGTCTTGTAAACATATATATTTTAAAAAAGATAATTGTGAATGATTTCATTATCTTTTTCTGTTAAATAATTTTGTTTTGCATGTCTTTGGTGGTTACTACACTGAGATTAGGTTATTGATAAATTCAGGCACAGTGGTATCTTTGGTGGCAGTAGATGTACAATTGGTGACTATTGAGGGATTTGGAAAGGAACCCACACAGAAAGAGTCACAAAAGGTGATTATAAAAGGAGTCATAAAAGGAGATAACATCAACTGTTTAAGCTGCATGTTCATGGTGGAAGAAGCTTAGATAACTGGTAGAGAATCATCTTATGTGGAGACAGTGGTGGGACAAGCAGAGATCCCCAAGGGTTAGATGGATTTAGTGGCTTGAAGTGTCTGGAGTCAACTTCAGATAGCGATGTGGATAATGTGGCCACAGTTGTCCCTGTAGTAGATTAATACAGTGGACTCTGCGCAGCCTTTGAAGATGACACAGGGGCTGCAGCTAATGCAATCTATAACACTTAAATAGGATACGAATAGCTTGGAACCACATGAAATGGGTTCAGAAGGAATTGGACTGGCTGCCAATATATTTCCAGTGCTAGTATAAAGTGCTGACAATGACAAAGGTTTGTCAATACTTGAAGGGGAGCCTCTCTATACATGCATTTACCAAACATTGAGCTCTGGTGGAGGGCCCCCATCTGTGTCCCACTAGTGAAAACGAGACATTATCTGGATACTTTAGAGAGGGCCTTCTATGCTGTTGCACCCCAGTTGTAGAATGCCCTCTTTTTGGGTGCCAAGAACCTTTTCCTGAAACAACGAACCAACTTTCTTCTTTGCTTCAGTGCAGCTAATTATTAAAAATGCTTTGCTCTGTCTAAAAAACCAGCAGATTTCAAAAATGGTTATGTTCTTTAATTTGCATACTTCTACAAAATGGCAGCTGGCAAGCCACTATCTTGGACAACAATATGAAAGAGCATATAAAAAAGGAACTGTTTTTTTTCTTCACAAGCATTGCTTATATACACATTTGGGTATGTTAACCAACTAATTAGTTGACTACAGTCCATGATTAATAGATCCCCATTTGTTTGCTTGCATGACAAAAATTCAAAAAAACAACAAACAAACAAACACCCCCCCTCCCAAAAGTAGTATTATTTCTGGTGTGATTTCTCTTTCATTGGGATAGAACATCCATGTGTGTCCTCTTCAGTGAGGTATTTAAGTCTTTTACTCCAAGTCTCAAGTCAAGTCTCAAGTCCTTGAAGATACTTTCAAGTCAAGTCTCAAGTCTGGGAGCCAATATACCTCAACCTATATTCCAGAATTTCTGGACAGAGTTGAATAAAGTCTTGTCTTAACAATTTAAGCAGAGTCATTCCTCCACATTTGTGATTTTGCCATCTGCAGCTTTGGATATGGGGAATAGGACCCTACTTACTTCCCATTACTGAAGCTTCAAAAGCTTTAGAAAGAAGGATCCTTCCTCCTCAAGCCTGTTGCCTAACCCATTTGCTGTTCCTTTCTGAGAAATGCACCCTGAACTCTGCTCTTGTCTTGTGTTCTTAGGAAAAGTTTTAGAAGTCTCTGTCAATATGTAGCTGTACAGGCTGCTGAGCAGAGCTCAAGCCTGCCTCAAGCCCATTGCCTAATCTGTTTGCTGCTCCCCTCTGAGAAATGCACCCACACTTTGGGCTTGAGACAGATTGTTTTGTGATCAGTAGGCTAAAAGCGATGGAAGCATTGTTCAAAGTCGTAAGGTTTCTGGATAAATGTGTTACATTACTGAACCAAGAGAGGCAAGTCAGTCAATAAAAATATACAAGTCTCAAGTCAAGTTGAGTCAGTGCATCATTTATCGTCATGTCCAGTCTGAGTCAAGTCACTGAAGAGCCTTAAGTCTGACTTGAGTCCAAGTCAGTAGACTCGAGTCTACATCACTGGTCCTCCCAAACTCAGACTAATGTTAGTTAGTCAGACACCATAGTGGCAATATTTTATCCATATATACAGAATGATATCTGAGGTAATACTTGGATCAAGTGTTTGCAGCTGCTGCAGCTACCTTGGAAAATGTAGCACATACCTTGCTGTGATAGTACCTTGGAAATCTGTGATCTCATCAGTGTAAATGGTTTCTCCATTGATGCAGATTCATAGTTGTGTTCATAGTTGCTGTGGCCAACTATGGTCACATAGTTCTGCAGTTTGTGCTCAACTGGCACAGAATTTGAGAACCCACTGTGGCATTGGCATAATACAGTGGAGTCCATATGGAGCTATTTGTGTAATGTTCTCATGAATTAGGAATTAAGAATTATAAGTCTAGTCATGTCTAAAAAGAAATATTTGTCCCCTTCTGTCTTAACCTCCACCTCTCCTAGTGCCAGTTAATGCTTCTTGTAGCCCTATGCTCATCAATGGAGCAATAGAAATGTTTGATAAATCAGAAGATATAGGTTACAGTATCTTCTCTTTTTTAGTACAACTTACATTATCTTTGTTACTCAGATTAAAAAAAACCCTTCAACATGTAGTTTAATGAGATGTTCAAACAGCTAGATTTTTCACTTGAATTCATTTAACATCTACTTTTTAAACACCTAATAATATGACACAAAGGAAGAACAGAGAGAATCCATTCTTACTGAAATAGACTTTGTATTAATATTTTTACAATGGCTTCTTTAACTTCATTTATTTCTTATATTATCTAGTGTGCAGTTATTTATAGAGCACTTTAAAAATGTGTCCTATATATTAAACTAGGAGATGATGACAGGCAAATAATCATTAGAAAAAATCTTACCTGTACATTGCTCCATGGGCTTGACATCAAACTGAAACTAGGGATGTTGACATTGACAATTGTCACATTAAAATGCCAGGTATCTGTGGACTGGGAATGTCCTGATTTGGTGTGCTAGCATTCTAGCCTTACACATGTAGCTATTGGAAAAATGGTTTTGAACAAGTCGATGCAAAACACACACATTTTTGAAAAAAGTGTCTACTGACAAATAAAGTAAGTATCTGGTGATAAACAAAGTGTAACAGGCGTACTGTGTGTATTGCTACCATATTTCTGTAATAGGACATAATGACTGCAAATAGGCTTTGCAGTTAAGGTGAAGTTAGGTATCTAGTTTTTTCACTAGACAGGTCATATCAGATATTTAAGCTTATGTGTTCATGTACAATTGTCTGGAGCAGAGCCTTCCTAATTTTTCATGTTGGTGACACACTTTTTAGACATGCATCATTTTGTGACACAGTAATTCAGTAAGTGGAGACAGCCCCTCCACCCGAGCCTGGCCCACCACTGCCACGACTGCCGTTGCTGGGTCTTCTTTGCCTTGGGGCAGTGGCAATGGGAGAGGCAGCCCCTTCACCTGGGTCTGGCCTGTGGTGGCAGCGGCAGGAGAGGCAGCCCCTCCACCCATTACATCTGCAGAACACTCCTACACACTACAGCCAACACACTAATGTATCGCGACACACAGTTTGGAAAGCTCTGGTCTGGAGGCTACCCTCTTATCCCATTGATAATCTGTCCCATATGGAGTGGAAAGTAGAACTGGTAGACAAGTGGAACTGGGTCTTTGTCAGTTCTTCTTCCCTTGCCTTCTTCCTCTACGGAATGTGAGGGAATTATGGAGGCTCCCTTGGGACCATGTACACAGTCTCAGGTAAGGCTCCATAATTCCCTCATGTTCTCTACAGGAAGAAGGAAAGATGAGAAGAACTGACAAAAGAGTGAACCCCACATTGAAAGAATGATACATCTCTATAATTTACAATGGTCTAAATAGTGGAACATTGAAAAATGAATTGTTGAAAAACAGGGGCACAGTGCGTGTATGTGTGTGTGTGTGAGAGAGAGAGAGAGAGAAAGAAAGGCGGGGGGGAAGAAAAATTATCCCTTTCTCCTGTAAACTGGGAATCTGTCCATCCTAATCCTCTATGGTGAAATTAATTCAAACCAGTAACTACAGACTTATTCCCAGGTAAATACAATTAGAAGTTTGTTGTCATTGCTGTGTGTCTTCAGGTCTTTCCCAACTAATGGCAACTCTATTATGGGGTTTTCTTGGCAAGATTTGTTCAGAAGAGGTTTGCCTTTGCCTTCCTCTGAGGCTGAGAGGTCCAAGGTCGTCTGTTTCCAGGGCTGAGTGGGGATTTGAGCCCTCGTTTCCAGAGTTGTAGTTCAGTGCTAAAATCGTTACCCCACATTGGCTCACAGTTAGGAGTACAGGAGGGCTATCAACCTAAAAAACACTAAGAGTGATGTGTGGAAAAGGCATGAACAGCAGCAATTTTTGACTCCCTCCCCTGCTTATTTATTATGCAGAAAAGCAATGCTGTTACCAATTTTTAAGGATACCGCCCCTCTTCTTTTCAAGAAAATAACATTCTGCAAACTACTTATTCTGTAGCATTAAAAGTTGTGCATTCTTAAAACATTTCAGAGCCACAGTACACTCTTGGTATTTTAGTGAATTTTAACGGTGAGCTATTCTTGGTAAATATTTCCACTCTATAATACACCTATATTTCATTTTTCTCACCTTGGTTCCCCCACTTAACATTATTCATGGAAACAAAAGGCATCAACCCACCTTGAATAACAAAGTGTAATGCTGATTTGTTGTTTGCATTTCACAGGCAAATGCTTCTGTCATTTTTCCTCTTTCAGAAGATTTTAATAACTAAGCTTTTGAATGCTGGGAAACTTTGGGTGATCTCTTGAAACATGCTGTACCTATCAATTGAATAGAAAAGGAACTGTTCCTTTCTCAAAACTATCAGGGAAGCAATTTTACTGCTGTGTTCTTTCTAATTGTCTACATAGTTATAACAAGGGTGAAGATTTTGAGTGGCAGGTAAGGTGCAAGATACATTTTCTTCTCTCTTCAACTTACTTGGAAAGTGTGGAGAGGCAAACATGGGACCTTCAAGGGTAGTGAGAATAAGTTAATTTGGGGGTGGAAGAACAGAGAAGAGAAGAATAGTCTGCAGAAAACAGGGGAGAAAGCCAAAGAAGGAGAATTTCAGCTAATGGTCATATGGGAGACAGAACATAATGTTAAAAGGGCCTATTACCTCTATCGATCTAATACTTCAGATGTAACTGTAATTGTAGCATTCTCACCATCATCTGACTCAGATGTTTAATCAAGACTGATGTGCATTTTATCAGAACAAGACAAGCTTTCTCAAGCTTTCTGCCGCTGCCTTTAATAAATTTAAACCTGTTCAGTTTAATAACACAATTTAATAGAGTTAATATTGCAAATTCACCAGTCTTTCAGATAGTATGTTCAGTTCCTCTGGAGATCCTGAAAGCCTTGGAATCTTGATACAGCCACCATTTGGGGCAGCTGGAAGTGATAGTGGATCACTTTGGGCCATTCTGGAGTATGTGTGGTGGTTTTGGGGAGAGAAGTCTCCCCATACCGCATTTTACAGTCCCAATTTACTTACCATATTAAATAGGTTGACTGAGGAAGATGATTTAAAAATAGGAGAAATAATAAGGGAGTGTTGTTTTTTTTTTAAATACTGATACTAGGAGGCATTTTTTAGCAGGCCTGGAAAATGAAAAGTGCCTCCTCAGCTGATGGGAAGAACTCTCTCTGCAACATCTTAGGATTTTCTAGCTGACTTTCAGAAAGGCTCTGGGGAAACCGCATCATCTTCTCAGCTATGGTACCTGATCATGTACCAGCCTAATGCATTTTCAGTGGGTTTACCAGTTTTTTGGATGTTGACTTCTAATACCAATTTAAGTCTATCCTTTTTGTTTTCTTCTAACTCTACTGTTTTATGTGTTTACCCAGTTTATTATTGTTTCATATTTTAACTCTTATTTGTATAGCTCTTGTTATTTGCTGTGACTTTGACTTACGGTGACCCTATCAATGAAAGACTTCTGAGAGCTTCAGTTCATCAACTGCCCTGCTAAATTCTTGCAAATTCAGACTTTTCCTCCTGCCTCCCTGTTATTGAGCATTATTATCTTTTCCAGTGGGTTACATTGTCTCATCCTTTAACTCTGTTAGACACCCAGAAACATTTTTACCTGGACAGCAGGGAAGAAATCTCTTACATAAAGCAAGCACAGTAAATTGTCAGTTTTCAAAAGTGTGCCTTCTTATAGTTTTATAGAGAAAAAAAGAACACAAAGATTTTGAAAAATACAACCATTCATGGATGCATCTTCGAGGCACATCTTTCACATTCTCTGCATTTGTGAGGATGTGGCCTCCGTAGATCTGCCTGCTCCAGGCTCTTTGTCCTGCTCCCACTTTGTCAGGCACCTTCTCCCAAACCATGTACATATAGTGTAAACTTGCATCAACAGAGCTCAGCTCCTACCCTCATTTTATCACACCCATATTCCCATTCTATCTGCTCACATAGACATCTGCACACACATCATTCTTATCCTGCACATTCATGTATGCAAAAGTGAAAGCTTATAAACTCTTATCAGGGGAACCATGCACACAATTTTGAAGCATCTGGAGGCCATCTGAATTCTTCAGCTTCAACATTGTGTATATGGCTTCACTGATAAGACTACAAGCTCGCACTTTGCATATATTAACATGCAGGATGATAAGTGCTACCTAAGAACTATGTTTACTGGGGCAGCTGAGAAACTAACAGGTTTGGTGGCTTGTTCTGCACTTAAGTGATGTGAATATAAGTATTTCACCAGAAACATGTTTGATAGTGGGAGCTATGATGAATGTCGCTAAGGCAGCGATAATCTGTACACTTGAAGCAGAACCCAGTAGGATTTAACAAACATGTATGGTTCCATGGCAAAAATAATCCAGATTTTAGCAATTTTACTGCCTCAGTCAAGGTCTATATTGCTTTCCATTTCAGCCAGCAACATTGCATATCTTCAACTAGCATGTCCTCCAGACCATATTCTGATATCCCTTATATGTCATTTCAGTTTTTTTCATAATTCTTGCATGGCACAGTAACTGTTTCATGTTCCAACTTCTTTTTTTTAAAGAAGTAGAGTCAATGAATACTGAGTAGAGAAATTTTTCACTCTGCTTAAAAACCCCCACAGCCAATTATATGGAGATACCAATTAAATATTTTTGAACGCACTTGAAATTTCACATTGCATTTTTCCCCCTCCAGCAATCAGAAAGGCACATCTCTATAGGAGAATTAGTGCTCCCAAGTGATTCTCCAAGCCAAATAATTTCCAGAGAAGTGGTGATGAATGGGCCTATTAGCAACTCCTGCCTCACTGGAAATGACAGTACCTGTAAGAAGAAAAAAGTTATTTCCTAATTGCTCAGTGAATGTAGGCATCACACATAATCTTTCTTTAATAACCTACATTCTGATAAATATAAACTTAATCATCACTCAGCTTATTCATGCACTGTTATTATTCATCAACATGGGGTAGATGCCTTTAAAATGATCAAGGGTAAACCTCTAGTGCTGATAAAATGATTTAGTTTTCATGAGAGAAGTATAAAAAAGAATAAAAAAAAGGGAAGTGGCCACGTATGTACTGCAGTAAAGTACAAAATCAGACTCCAGCCTTCTCATTGCTGCCCAGGACCAAATAACTATTTTAGGTATACCAAAGGACATATATCCAAAGAAATGCTATTTTTTTCTGAGTAAGCTACAACTACAACTGTATACATAAGCCCAATTTTTGAAGCTTTGAAGTTCAGAAGACATTTGCAATAGTTCCAAGCTTTATTGGGTCCATGGAAGTAGTCATACAGGTCCAAATTCAACTGTTAGTCTCAACTGGAATAAATCTGCTGAATTAATAGAATTAATGTAAATGTTGACTTACCAAATTCCCATTGATTTAATAGATGTATTCTATTTGGACCTAACAATTGGCAGTGATGTAGACCTGAGTTGATTAATTCAGACTCATCAGATTTAAGTTGTTCAGTGACTTGACTTGGGCCCTTGTTGCATGTGAAAGGGCCCCTCGAGTGTCGCGCGAATGTGAGGAGCGGTCCACACAATGCACTCACAATTGCGCGACGCTCCAGGGTCTGGCAGGTGCCGCTTGTGCACTTTTTCATTTTCGGTTTTGAGCTGAAAATGGTGTGTAATTGCGCATCACTCCAGGACCCTGCATGCACTTGCTGTGCATGCGGAGCTCTGGAGCTGCGACGTTTGTGCTTCCTGCCCCAGTGCAGCCTGGGAAAAAGCCTGCGGAAGGAAGAGGTGGGGCTCTCACGCAAGCGGGCAGCAGCTGTAGAGCTGAAGGAACCAGGATGCAAGAGCCTCTTGCTGGAGGCTGCTCGTGCGATCCCCGCACCCCAGCTCCATGAAAAGGTGCGTTGTAGAAAGGGCCTTGGACTTGACTTGGCAATAACTGCTGCACTGACTCAACTCAACTCATGACTTGTATATTTTGAGTGACTGACTTGCTGCTCTTGGTTCAGTAATATAACACATTCATCCAGAAACCTTACAACTTTGACCAATGCTTTCATCTCTTTTTGCCTCCTGATCACATGATAATCAGTCTGAAACCCAAAGTGTGGGTGCATTTCTTAGAGGGAAACGGCAAATGCACTAGCAGCCTATCCCCACCACCCATAGGAGGTTTCTAAAACTTTTCCTAAAAGTAGAAGGCAAGGCTTGTCCCCAGAGTGTGGGGTACGTATCTCAGAGGGGAACAGAACATGTATTAGGCAATGGGCTTTAGGAGGAAGGGTCGTTCCTTCTAAAGGCTTTGGAACTTCAGTAACGGGGAGTAAGAAGAATCCTATTTTCCCACTTCTGAAAAAGCCTCCAGCTTTGCAAATGGGAAGTAAGAAGGATTGTATTCTCTACTTCAGAAGCTGCAGATGGCAAAATCACAGATCTGGAAGGCCAACTCTACTTAAGTTGTTAAAACAGACTTTATTCAACTCTGTCCAGAAATTTTGGAATATAGGTTGAGATATAAAGTTGGCTCCCAGACTTGAGACTTGACTTGAGACTTGGCTTGAAAGTATCTTGCAAGGACTTGAGACTTGACTTGAGACTTGGAGTAAAATGCTTAAATACATAATTGACAATTGGATTTAGGCCCGAGTCTTCTGATTCAGAGCATATAAAGCACAAAGGATTTTTTTTCTCTAGTGTGGAGTAGGACAGATAGTTGATGCCAGATTTTATTCATGCAGTTTCCCTATGTACTCTTAAGAGAATCAGTGATCTAGGACTGCATGCTTTAATAGGTTTAATTGGTACAATGTATTCAACGGAGTTCCAGATTTAAGTGGCCACAGTGAAATATAAGCTATTTTATGAGCCTATTTTGGTTTAGATATTATACTGTAAGATAAAATGAAAAATTAATATAAAAGGTGGCCTATCCTTCTAATGAGAAGAAAACTATGGCCATTTCCGCATTAGACTGTTATAATGCTATTATTCCACTTTCAACATCCTATGGAATCCTGGGGTTTGCAGCTTAGGGAGGGCCTATGACTTGATCAGGCATCTATGAAGGAACTAGAAAAGATACTCAGATGTAACAATCCTTCCTTAGCAACCCATCAGATTATTAAATATCAAAGTCAGGATCATCCATGCTATGGCATTTCTGATGTGAGTGTGAAAGTTAGGCCAGGAAAGATACTGACAGGAAGAGAATGATCTGGAAGGTGGTGCTGTAGGAGAGTTCTACAGATACCATAGACTACAAAATAAATAAATCAGTCTGAGGGTAAATCAAGCCTGAACACTCACTGGAAGTCAAAATGACTAAACTGAGGCTATTGCACTTTGGACACATCTTGAGACCGCATGATGCAGTGGAAATGACAATAATGCTCAGTAAAGCTGAAGGCTATAGGAAAAAAAGAGACCACATTATGGTTGGATTGACTCAATCAAGGAAAGCATGGCCCTGAGTTTGCAAGTTCTTAGTTGGGATGTCAACAACAGGATATCTTAAAAGCCTCTCAATTCATACATCAAAGCTGACTTGCTGGCCATGAACAACAAACAGCAACACTTCTTTCCGACAATGATGAGTAAACATAATTTATTAGATTTTAAGTATCTTATCACTCACTTTTTTAAAAAAATCACCAGTATGGGTTTTTAACGACAATTTGCTTAACTATAATTGACTAAGGCCCTTTTCGCATTAAGTCTTCTCGCGTGAGCGGGGGAGGGCGGCTTGCTCAAGAAGCCTTCTCCGGGAGGCTGCCGCTTCCCCCTCCTTCCTTCCGCAGGCGAAGGAACGAGCGGGGAAGCGGCAGCCTCCTGGAGGCGGCGGCAGCTCGCGCATCCGTCCATTCCCCCCCCGCGCGTGAGAAAGGCGCCCGTCCTGTCTGCCCCCCTGCGCGCGCGCGCACAGCAGGACGTGTCGCGTCCGTCGCGCGAGCACCCCGCCCCGTCCCTTCCTTCCGCAGGGGCGGAGGGAAGGAAGCGCGACCCGGCCGGCTCCTGGACGCTCCGCACGAGAGGTAAGTGCGCGCTCGCGCCGGGAAAATCAAAAAACCTGCGCTCGCGCCGCTTCAGCCCCGTGAGCCCGGTGGAAGTGGGAGTGCGTCGTGCGGAGCGACGCTCCCACTCCCGCGAGGCTCATGGGGCTGTCGCGTGAGAAAAGGCCCGTGCAAAAAGGGCCTAATTAATGTGAACTCATATGGTTAATCAACTAAAATATTTAGTGACTTGACAACCCTAGATTTTTTCACTTAGCAAAAAATATATCCCCCCTCGAACATGTGGTAAGATAGTTAAGAAGAAACTAAGTAGCTTTCCATCCTATCATTTTGTCAACAGTTAGAGGGAACTTATGATTCATGGAACTTTCTGCAGCATACATATAATTTTTAAAAGGAATCTTAAAAACATATTAAAAATGAAACACACCAAAATAGTTTCTGGTCATCCCTAGCTATTAAATGTGTATCCAACTAAGCTGCTGAATGACAGCCAATTTGCTCGTCATGCTAGTGTTTACCAGTAGAGAATTTCAGACATTTATATACTTGACCCAATGCATGTCTACATGTTCTGCTAATTCCATTGGGGCTTATTCCTGGAAAGTTATATATACAATGTCTAATGTAATCCTTAGTTTTATATTTTGAGGTAGAGGAGTCTCAGAAGAAGAATATTGTGTTTATTTTTGAATATGTACCTTAGTTCTGAGTCACTCATGGGTTAATTTGGACAATCTCCAGAGGAAGTGAACTCCAGAAATGAGAACAGCAGGGATAACAACGCAGAAACGAGTTTGCATGTGACCTTCTTTACTTCTTGGTGACTCACATGGGGAACACAACCAATATAATTCCACAGAGATTACAAAAGAACATATGGAGATGAACAGTTTCTGAGGGATGTAGAGCCTAAACCATGTTGAATTTTGCTTGTAAGACTTGAATGACTAGTGCAAAAGATGGCATTACAAAAGGAATCATGCTATTAGAGGTCACTCATTCCAGTCAAAGGTCCTTCCTTCTCAATCTGTGTTAATAGTTAAAACTTCTCAATAAATACTGTAAGTCTACCTCATTGTTGACAAATTGTCATTGTGTCAGGTGAGGAATTTTCCCTTTCCCCCCGTGATATTTTCTGTGGTAACTAGAATATCCAAGGTGAGCAGTCTTTGAGATGAGTAAGTGTCTTAAAACATTAAACATTACCAATTAATTATGCAAGATAAGAGCTTAGACAAGTCAGGAGTCTCAGTCAATTGAAATGGGTGCCATTAGATGAAGACATCACAGCATGTAAGAGTTGTGTGCATTAAGACAGTAGGATGTAATAGTGGGTGGACATACAAGAAGAGGGAGGGTGGACTATGAATGGGCAAACTGCTTTCTTTTTGTATGAAGTGGAGGATTTGATTGCTATTCAGAGAAGGTTGTTCTACTAGAGTGCAAGTGACTTTTGATACCACCATGGAAGATGTAAGACTGAAAAGAACAGCTGAATATGCTGAATCTTTGAAAGCATTCTCTGTGTTGGACATACAGACAACACATCACCTGGGTTCCCCTGCTAGAATAAACATACCTACCTCTCTTCAGCGTACCCTCAGAGGACTTCTGCAGTAATCCTTGTATTACTCTAGTAGCTTTCAAAAGTTTCTGACTATCAACATTGTTCACCACAGCTATAACTTTTCTGCTTTGGCTCTATCCAGATATTGAGACTTTCACCATTTCTGCATAATGATGTTCTCCTGCATCGTCCCTTCACAATCCCTGCTGGCATGGGAGTGTGTCCCCAACAATTCCCTCCACACCTGGCCAGCTGCCTCTAGAAGAGAGTGCAAGGGATATGCTCCTTCCTTCCACATTGCACTCTTCCCATACTGCAGTGGGGAAGGAAGCATGTGATTGCACTTCTGCTTCTTCCACATGGCTGGGGGTGATGGAAGCATCACACAATCATGGGTGCGTAATGGATTTTTTCTATTACGCGAATATCCCACAATTGTGATGTGTGGGGATGCACTGACTTTGGGACTGTGATGATGTTCTATGAAAGCACGACCTGTGGACTGCTGCAATCTTGTCTCCAATGCGGGACAGCCACACTATACAGAAATGGTCTATGATTAACCTGCACACTCTTGTGGTACCTCTCATGTCACTGCTCATTAGTTTACTTACAGAAAACTCTTTGATACATTTTAGATGGGGAAAAGCAACTATCTCCAGAAACTGAGCAGCTCAATTCAGCCTAGAGAATCCTTATATTAGAATAATCTAAATGGGATCCTGTTTGATCTTTTTTTTTCTGGTTTACTTAAGGTATATTTTTCCTTTCAACCTTAACCATAAACCATGGTGTTGTATTAATATATTAAATAAAAATACACAATAAAAGCATACAATAAAGCTAAACTATAATACATTTATGTGTATCCTACCAAAATGTGCACAGTTACAGCATAATTAAAATCAAATCACTTTTCATGTTTAATATCAGTTCAGGTAGTAGAAAGGATAATTCAAATTCAGCATTTATATATAGTCAGATTAAATATACACCCAGTTCTAAAAAATTCATTTCTCTTAATATGCCTGAGAGAATCAAAATGTCTTAACCTGGCACATAAAAGATAATGTAGGTACCAAATGAGCTTCCTTGGAAGATGGAATTTCACAACTAGTTTTTGCACAAGGGGAGGGGGAGATTTGATTCTTGTTGCTACCAACTTAAATTCTCATAGCAGTTGCACTCTGAGAAGAACTTCAATAACCTTAACTTCCATGCAGGTTAAGAATACATTTTCAGTGATTACCCATGCTTGTGAAAGTAAGGAGATTCCTATGACTGTTAGGCAAGTTTTATTTACTCATCTTCATTGCTTCATTTCTTAAGAATATTGGAAGTTAAGGATTTTATGGATATGGTCTGAATTATCTTGTTTAAATCATTTTCAGTTATGGTTTAATTTATTTTAAGTAAACTTGTCAGCTGCTTTGAATACTAATTTTTAAAAATGGAATGGCGAGATTTAAAATAAGTAATCAACAGCTAGACAAACAGAAGTTTCCTTATACCATTTCAGGTAATTTTGTCTATCAAAACACAATACTGTTGACAGTGATAGGTGGTGAGTCTCCTGTGGCAGAGGTCTTATAAACCACTGGCTTACTGATCCTTTTAACACAAAATGCCAATGATTGGATCTGTATACAAAGCATGTATGTTGTAATGTTGTATGACCATGCTATATTCCAAGCTATGATCATTCTTAAATTCCAGTATGTGATGATTTGACTCTTGGCATATTCTACTACACCTTAAAAAAAAAAGAAAAAGAAAAGAAAGCACACAAAATAAAACTGCAATTAAAACCAGTCTTAAGTATGAAGATATTCTTATGTTTTAAATTCCTATAAAAATAATCAAGTTTATTCAATGAAAACATAACCAGTCAATTTGATATACTCCCAATAAAATATCATTTTTGCATCCCAAATTCTATAAATCCTATTGTAAAAAATTTAAATAGCTATAAGTTGCCTTTTGACTCATACAGATCTCCAAGCTGGGGGTACGATGGGAGCGGGGGGAGGAAAACGGAGGAAAAAGGAACACTGAAACAAATTTAACGCAACAAATTAGACCAACAGCCATGTTGTTGTTTAAACATGAGAGCACCTATGAAAGCCATTAATAATGAGTGTTGCAAAAACATTTTCATGGCTTTCTTGAATCTGAGCAAAGATGGGGCAAGGAAGGGAATACAATAGCTAGGGTGCTGTGATAGAGAAGGTGCTGAACCACATACAGTGTAAATCTAACAGGAAAGATGACTTACTCATACCTCTGCAGTAAACACATTTAGTACAAATAAGAATAAAGCAAACAAAAAGAAGGCAAATGTTATATTGCTTACATTATATTTAATGTAACTCTTATCTTTCTTTTCCTATTTAGTTCCTATACTGCAGCCAGTACTGTATATTTTTTTAAAAAGTTCAACATTAGATGGTCAGTATTGTACTAAAAATTGTCCAGTATTCCATGGATTCTGTTTCATTTTATATTCTTTCCAGGGTCTCTTATAACAAGTTAACTTTTATATTAGAATTCCATGTTACACATTTATTTTCCCCTACTACATTTTTGCTGATTATTATTCTCTCTGTCCCCGCCCTATGTAAAGCCACTAAAAAAGCGGTATTTTGTCCATGCCGCTCCTTAATATTGGAATAATTCAGTGACAAACATTCATGTGAGATCCCGTCCTATGCTATTTGTTAACAGAATGCTTTGCTCAGAATTCTTATTGATTCCAGTTTGAGTGCTGGGAGGCATCCAGTTTCCAGGAATGTGATGTGTATTGCCTGTAGTAAAAACAGTAACAAATCACATTTCCCGCACAGGAACAGCAGTTAGGGAAAAGTCTGTTTAGAATGATTGAAGAATACAGAGGTGAGGCCATCTATTAAGATAACCCCTCCTAAATCTGGAAACTGATCTGTTTGCACAAGAAAAGAGGTCCCCCCTCACCCAATAATTTTCCAATTTAATCATGACTAATATAATCCTTGGAACAGAAAAAAAATGAGAGTGAAATTAAAAGGGAGTAGAATAAAAACATGGGATTTGCCACATCATATCAGATTGTTGGTCCGTGAAGTCTAAATTCTTGCTTCCAACAGTGGCAAGAACCCTGTGCCATAAAGGAATTGGCAAAATAATACAATAACAATACAACCTCCATATAGGAGGAAAGTGTAGTCTGGTTACATGCATAAGAATGATAAAAATCCATGATATCATCATCATCATCATCATCATCATCTTCTTATATCCTGCCCGGCACTCCAAGATAACCCTAGGACTCAAGACAGCTTACAAAAGTTAAACCATATCATACAAAGGTTAAAATATAATTAAACCATCAACAAAATTAGAGATAATTAAAAGCTTATTCATTAAAATGAAAAATAACAGAGATAGACAATATAACACATTATTAATGTCCTTCTGCTCCTCCAAATCTCCAAGGTGTGCTGACACAAAAAGTTTTCACCTGCCTGTGGAAAGAGCCAGCATGCTATAGTAGTTTGAATACTGGACTAGAACTCGGAAGACCAGGGTTCAAATACCTGCTCAGCCATGGAAACCCTTTGAGTGACCTTGGGCAAGTGACATTCTCTTAGCCTCAGAGGAAGACAGTGAGAAATCCTGCCAAGAAACCCCTGTGATAATTTTAGCCCTAAAAACGCTTAAGGAACCCAATCCTGTCTGATCTTGGAAGCTAAGCAGGCTTAACCCTAGTTAGTGCTTGGATGGGAGACTGCGAATGAACACTAGGTGCTGTAGGCTATATATCAGAGGAAGGAACTGGAGGAATACCTTTGACTATTCCTTTCCTAAGAAAACCCTATGAAATTCACGAGGACCTCATAAGTTGATAGGCAGTTTGAAGGTACATACACACATTAGAAGGACAGCAGGAAGAACATTAATCTACCTTCTCTAGAAAGTGTGTTGCAGAGCCTTAGAGCAGCTACTGAGAAGGTTCTCTCCTGTATTTCCACCACCCTGTGGGGGTGATGGGGTGGAAAGAAGGGCCTCCCAAGAAAATCTCAAAATATGGGCTGGTTCATATGTGGAGATATAGTCTGTCATCCTTGATCTAAACCCACAGGCTTTATAGGTCATAGCCAGCACTCTGAACTGTGTCTGAAAGTGGAGTGGCAGCCAGTGGAGATGTTGCAACAAATGCATTTCATGACTCCTCAGGAGCACCAATTTGCTGCTGGGTCTGCAAGGGAATTATGACGAAGAGCAAAAGGCAATGTGTGGCCAATATCCTGAAAAAAAATATCATTCCTGTGAAACAGCTAAATTCAAGGTCTACACAGGCTACATTTACTGATAGACTGTTTTTAATGCTAAAATTATTTGGAATAATTGAACATTGCAGTTTCTCTTAAAACATTATTGAAAATGCCATTCTATTTGTTGTTCCTTCTGATGAGTTTTCTGTTTTTGTTTTTTGAACACACATTGCTCTCACTTCTGATTTGATGGAATATTCTAGTATGCAGAATTAGGACTAAGGAGACAATCTGAAGATATTTTTAAAATAAAGACTTGTACAAAACTTTCATAGATGTGGAGTAAAAAAAAAATCCATCCTATACTTCTGTGTGAAATCTTCAATGCCAAATCCCATATGTATATATATATATATATATATCTCATATGAAAAATGTTTTAAAGTCTGAATAGATAGCCATAGATACTAATACCAATGTGAGTGACAGGATAATAAAACCATCAAAGAATAAATGCATCCAGCTAATCTAACTAGGCTATGTCTTTGTTTTATCCAGGCTTTTTAGTAATACAAGATATTGTTTTCTTTAGTCAATCCTGTCCACTGATTCTTCAGTTCCAATGGCCGTGGGGTGTGAGTGGTTCATGGCATTAAGTCACATGACCCCGGTGTTCTTATTAAGAGGGCCAAGTTGATCTGCGATCACCTTGGCCTCAGTGGCTTTCCAGGGGATCCTAGTCTCTATCTCCTGGGTCTCTTCCTCTGCCTCATTTTCCCTAGGGGCCACCCTTCTCTTTGTCATGGACCAGGTCTCAACTGGGTGAACGGGGGCACAACTATTAACTCAATTTGGGTTGCAGGAGTGGGTTGCCATTGCGTTCTCAGGCAGTGGCTCTCTGAGAGCGGCAATGGGAAGGAAAGGGAGAAACTCAGGGCAAACAGCAGAAATGACTGCCTGCTGGTTCTGGAGCTCCCCCTCAAGGTCTTCTATCTTTTTGTTACATGCTGCATGACTAACTAGCTCTTGTTGTTCTCTAAATTGTTTTGCCATGAATTTGGCAGCAGTTTTGGATTGGGCCAGGTCTTCCACTAAGGATTTGGCCTTTCCATGTTTGGGCTTGGATGGTCATTTCACTCAATTTCTGGTTGGTGGTTTGTGTGACGGATGCAAAAGTTACTTTATCTGCTCGCAAGGTTTCATTCTCAGCTTGAAGCTGGGCACTTTCTTTTGACACTTCCTCATTCTTGGCTGTGGCAGTCATGAGAACGCTTGAGGTATCTTGCACAACTAGCCAAAGTCCCCATGTTGCAAGAGCATCTTTGCAAGATCCAAAATGGGTCTACTCTGTTCTTGTTTTGGAGTAAGCCTCCCTTAAGGTGGTGAAAGGATCTGGGGTTTGAAAGCTAGAGTCTTTCCAGGGGCATTTCCCTTTTCTTAGGCCCTAGCGCTCTAATTTTCCTGTCACTTTCTTTTCCTGCATCATTTCTTTTGTCTCCATTACTTAATTTCCTTCTTAGTTACCAGTTACAAGTTAGTTACAAGTTACAAGTTGGACCAGCTTTACAGTGATGGGGAGGAACCAGCCTAGGATCCCTTGGGGGATTTTTAGGGAAGTAAATCCTAAGGGCTATTTTTAGGGGAGGGGGTGAGGAACCTGACTACAAGTCATCCAAGCGGGACCAGGCTTTGCAGGGATGGGGAGAGACCAGCCTCGGTCGCTGTGGAAGTTCTTGGGACAAAGGACTTGGCAAACCTATTTTGGGGATGAGAATTAAGAAACCAAACTGCAAACTGCCCAAGTGTCCCTTTTGGAGACTCAAGCCTGGACTTCCTCCTTGACAGCTTGAGACAAAAGGGTAGAGATTAAATTCAGGGATTGGGAGGACCACTCCGATCCTTTTGGGGAACCTTCACTTAGACACTCTGCCTAGAAGTGAAGGGGAAAACGAACCCGGTGGAACTTACAGTGTTGTCTGGCCAAACAGCATGGAGAGAGGGAAAGGAACCAAACTGAATTGTCCCTATAGTTTTTCGGGTGAGAGAGGCCCTCCCTCTACCTCAGGATAAACCTTCAAAAACCCTATTTTTATGGGAATCACCACCCATATTTCCTAGTTTTAGGGGAATCACCACCTGTGCTTTCTAGTTTTTAGGGGTGCCACCACCCATATTTTCTCTTACTTTCTATCTTAACTCTTCAAAAATTTGCAGGCAAAAGAGACTGTGGGTTGTGTTGTGGTGAGTTTTCCTGAACTTATCCACTAGTGCTCAGGATCCCCCCACGATAGCCCCAAGTTAGGAATGTGATTCCTGGGACAGTCATGTGTACAACCCTTGTGTTCTATCCTGAGATATGTGTGGCTGCCAGACACGGACCAAGATAGAAAGGGAGAGAGATTTCCAACCCAACAGAGTAGCCCTGTGGCTCAGTCACACAGATTCACATACACTCGTGTTCCTAAAAATCCCAAATTCTCAGTGATCCTTCTCTATGTCAGCACAAAAACCAAGTGTGCTGGGGCTGCCCATGCATTCTCCACCAATCTGTTACCCTGCTTGCTGGGGGTCCCTTAGGGAATTCCCAATGCCTGTCAAAATTATCACTTAGGGGGAAAATTAGCTCTGAATATTGCTGTAGCAATGCAAAGAGGGCAGGGTAATTAAGGATGTTGAGCCCAGCTTTACAGAGTTGGATCACAGAGAATTAGGCTAACTGTTCAAATTTATGGGTTTTATTAAATGAAAATGTTCACATGCAGCAACGCACTCACTCTCTCTCACACACAAGGCCTATTGCAAAAGAAAAGAGGTGAAAAATGGATAGAGGATATAGCAAGGAATTGTAGAGGGGTGATACTGCACCTATCCTGAAGTTCTTGGTCTGGGAAACAGTAAGCAAAATGGGACTCAGCAATGAAACGGCTGAGGGGATTAGTCAAGTATCAGAGAGATGGTCTGTTAGCGTGGTGGGGAGTTCTCCAGAGAAATTCTTAAAAATTAGGACTACCTGTAGGGCAGAATGTACCTCGAGGGCAAATCCTCTCTCAGGGAGAACAATAGTCATAGCAAAGGAAAGATTGTTCATCAAAGGCAATTTGGTTTGCATGATGGTTTTATGATGTGTTGCCAGTGTTTCAGGATCTTTGGTTGCAACAGGTTGTAGTGTAAATTTATGTAGATGGGCCTTGCCTTGTAGGATTTTTCTGGAGTCACAGGTGCTCAACCTGGGGAAAACACGCTAATCCCCTCAAGTTGGCTCCTCTTTGGCTGAGGACCCTTTATTTTTCATGAGTTTGCACAGCTTGAGGTCTCCTTGGGCTATGTGACTGGGGATTTTTCTGGCTTGACCTAGTTCTTGGTCATTCGACCATTTTTGCCTACATACCCAGGCAACCTCCTTGGCATGGTGAGCATATATGATATCAAAATTGTAGTCCCTGGGATAGGGTGTGCCAGTGGGATAACAGTTTCACACTTTTTAGCCTTATGTTACATTTTAACTGCTGTATCAACATCAAATAGAATCCTGGGTTTGCAGTTTATGGAACAGATTTTGGAATTCTCACCCAGAGAACTCTAGTGCCTCACCAGATTACAAACCCCAAGATTCCATCAGATGCAGTCATGACCAATAAAGTGGAATCATAGTGTTATGATTATGTCATGTTATGACATAATGTTATGTTATGTTATGTCATGTCATGTGAAAGGGCTGCTAGTCCAAAAATCCAACTATACCATAGTGGCTCTCATCAGAAAATCCAATACAGGACCGTTAAAAAAAATCTACATGCAGATTATTACCTCAGATTGATTGCTGGTAATGCTAATCAGGGTCCTTTGCTTTGCTGCCAGTGATGCCTTCATGAGAAGAAGCCACTGGCAATAAAAAGTGGTTGCCAGTGGTTTCAAACAAAAGCTCTGATTGGCATTTCTGGCAACCATTCAGTGTGTCTGTGTGTGAGTTTAATGAAGCCAGATAGGAGTTGTGTTCCTGCTGATGGGAGAACAGTGGTAAAATAGATTTCTTACTGAGGATTAGGCACCAGACCTATCCCTGTCCCCAGGATTAAAGTTTTAAAATAAAGGCTTCACAGATCTCTTCTTATCTGGAGTGATTATATTTTGTCTACGCTCAATGTCATTTGCAGCTATATGTATGTGTGTATCTGTCTTTTTACAAACACAATAGTAATGGAGGGGGAATGGAAGCTTCAAAAACTGGAGTTTTGAGTAGAGAGTGACAGAAAAAGGGAGTCGGCAAGGGACAGGTTATTTACTGTACACCTGTCTTTCTGTCCATTTTTCTGCTTAGTGGCAGGTCTGTTAAGATGCTTTTTCACATCCATGAAGAAAAGCCACTGTGGTAGGGAGGGAGGAGATGGTGGAAGATTCTGAATGGAGGAATGAAGTGATTAAGCAGGCCTGCTTCTTAAAATGCTTTACTAACACACCCAAGGTCCCAACGCAAACAACAAAAACAACAACAATTATTATTATTTCCTCCTGCTCCTCCTCTTCCTGATTCATCCCCCTTCCCAGGAAAAAACAAAACAAAAACAAAACACCAAGGTTGAGTACACAGGGATTCAAAACCAGAATTTTTAAGACCTAGGCACTCAAATCTTCTGATTCAATGAGTGAATCTGAACTTGTAAAATTACTTTTCAAAAGTAATGTATGCTGTTAATCATGGTGATTAAAAAGCAACCAATTTTTAAACACCACATAGTGATGATGAATAGGCAACTTGTAATTTTATTTATTACATTGCTAATTACTGGTATGTTATTTTTCTGTTAGCTTTTTTTTGAAAAAAAAAACCCATCTAAACCCTTAAGATTAATATGAATTTTGCATTAAAATTCCATAAAAATGCCTCTAAAATTCCCTTAAATATAACTTTTGCAAATAATTAAAGAAACTCTTACATATTATACCAATAAAATACCTTAGCTCTTTCTTGTTACCTTGTTTTTAAAATGTAACTTGGTTACATCCTCATTACCAAAATGTAACTAGTAGCTTCGGTACTCATTGGTACTCACTGTTAGCTCATTGCTCTTATGGTAATGTGTTACTTCAAAGTTCTGGTCTGTGCGCTTTCTTCTGCAGTCAAATTTTTAAAATATGTCATCTTTTTATCAGGTTTTTGGAGAAATCTGGGAATTTTGACATTTGTGTTTTGAATTTTGGACAATTCTTTTTTTAAAAAAACACAAATGGGATAAAATTATTTCTCATCTCTAGGGGATAACAGGCATGACAGTGGTTGGCAAAAACATATTTTTCAGATGGAGTGACAAATACAATGGGAATATAACATTCTCAACATTGTAGTGGAGGGGCTTGGAATTTCTGGCTGATGTTAGGCTCTGAGCAGTGTAAATAATCTGGGACTGAAGAATACCACAGATGTTTAAAATTATTTTTCTACTGACTCAGTATCCTGCACATTTACAAATTGAAGGCTGTGGGTTAATAACCCACAAAGTTCATTGCCCAAAAGAATTGTGCTCCAAACTTTGTATTCTACACCAGGCAACATACGGAGTCAAGCTGGTTCCAAAATTCTAACTGTAAAAATGGTTTAAGGAAAATAAAATAGTCTGTCTGGTTTGATGTTATTTTGCACACTCGGTATGATTGGCTCCTTCACATGGAAACCAAACACAGTGAGGAAAAAAAAATCTCTGCATTAAAACGAGCCTGGAAAGGAACCATACTGATGCTTATTTTTTTGGAGGGAGGGGTCTTTTGGTGGAATTGAGGCTTAAATTGGGAGGAGTTGCTTATAAGCAGATAACATATAATTTGCTTAGATTCTTCAGAGGCAAAGTTGTAGAACTGCCAGAGCACAGGTCACTAAAGTTGAAAAAATAAAGGGAATATATACTATTAAGCATTTAAATTCTCCAGCATGCCAGGATATTCACCAGGGAAGCCTTTATTTCTAATCAGAGGTAATGGCTATGTTTCCTCAGTGGTGCATTTGGATGTATTCTCTTTTTTAGTACCACTTATACTAAAAATCCTAAGCTGACAGTAGGTTTAGGTGCTAAACAGTGACTTAAGACCTTATCACGTCATATTATATATACCACTGAATTACGGGAGGAGGTGCATCTGAGGCGACATTCCAGGGCAGTGACAGGAACTAATGAAAATCAATTAGGCTGGGAATTTGCCAATGAAAAAGGGTGACTTAATTAAATTTATTTAACAAGAGTGATTGACTTAAGTTGGAATTTTAGTTATCAATTATGTTATTAAGTAATTAAATGAGCCACAATGCTAAACAGTCAACATGTTTTACACCACCCAATTGATTGTCTACTCCAAACCTAATTCTCTAGGATGTACTCAAGAGCAGTTCCAGTTAGATGAATTAGGTTAAGGGACTTTTGTAGTGGTCTCAGTGACAGACAGGAGGAGGGGCACATATGACATTGTGAGCATTTTGGAGAAAATTGTAAATAATGAATGGCTAATAAAATAAGTGCTTTTCTCCAAAGAAGGATTTGTCTCCCTCAAAGCATTTTATAGCAAATTTCAATGAAGCAAACACATCCCACTTCATTTAACTGAGGTTAAAAATACCATAGAACCAGACATGATACATGCATTAATTATTATTTTCACCATAAACATAAGAGCCAGCTTTAGGGTTCTTGTAGCCAAACACAGATTAAGGCCATTTTCACACTACGGCCCCATCCCAGCATGGGGATGCATTGAAGCTGATCCATGATGTGTGCTATCATATGACGTTGTCGTAGTCCCACTCGTGTTGCATTCTCAGCCATTGAGATTTCACGGTACGCTATTACTGGAAAAAAATGGGTAGTAGGCCCCTTTTGCATGATGATTGCATTGGCTACAGCCATGCAGGAAAGGTGGAAGCACAAGCAAGCACTTTCCTCCTCAGTGCGGTGCTGGAAGAGGCCAGTTGGGTACAGAGGGGAGAGTTCAAGACATGCTCCTGTCCCAGCAATGACACTGCTGGAATGACACTTGGAAGTCACAGGATTCAGGTATGGTGTGGAAAAGGCCTAACTCTTTTGTTTGTATCCTTTCTTATGCTTGCATATATTTCCTCAAACAATAACTACAAATTTACTTTTTACCCTACTAGAACAATTACTCCTGTTTCTGCTGTAAGATCAATTGTACTAGCCTATTGCACTCTCCTTAGGATAAATAACCAACTATTCCCACCACAATCTTAACTAATTTTCTGAATTCTTAGTTCTGTCAAATATAACTAGGAACTAGGAAAAAACAGTAGACCTGCTTATGAACATCTTTTGTTGATCTTTATTTTGGTGCAAGCACAACACCCTTGATTGCTTAGTCATGAATTTTACGCAGACATACTGCTTGTAATGGCTTCATCCACTCTCTTAAGCATGATATTGGAAGTGAAGTTTAAGCTTACCCGCCCTTGTTTCAAATCTTCATTAAGTGTTAATTATTCATGTGGACCATTGTGAGACATTTGTGTTCCTGGTACATGGTGAAATGGTTTGAGATTGCTGGAGACCAGGGTTCAAATCCCTGCTGGGCCATGGAAACCCACTCTGTGACCTTCAGCAAGTCACATTCTCCCAGCCTCAGAGGAAGACAATAGCAAATCTCCTCTGCCAAAAACCCTCAATGATAGATTCACCTTAGGGTGAACCAAAATTGACTTGAAACTTGAAGGCACATAACACCACCACCACCAACAAACCACAGCAGCAGCAGCAACAACAACATCTGATATGCAAAAGAAACCTGGGCAAATTCATTTTGCCCCTGAATAACTGTGAATGTAACATCCATAAGATGTTAAAACTAAGTCCTCTCAGCAATCATTCCAAGACAAAAAAAGTATAATTAATAATGTATTTCTTGTATTGAAACTGGGAGCTGTTTCATGTTCCTGCAATTGTTGTCTTTCTTTCTCTTTCTTTGGAATTAAAAACATTCTTTGCCCTAATGAGTGCAAAGCTTTAGCCGTATGGCTCCTTTCAGTGCCTATCTGCATCCTTTCAATGCAAGTTAAAATAGATGTTTCCAAAAATAGTGTGGACTTAAAAATAGTTCCAGCTTTGTGTTAGATAATTGGGAACCAAGATCTGTTTGATCATTTGCTCAGCAGTTTCCGCTTGTTACTCCCAAATGTGGATTTAGTAACTTTAATGTAATCATGGGTGCACAGTTTGTGCAATTAGTGTAGGCTCTGTCCTTTTCCATTTTGCTTTCTAAACTTGTTTTAAGCCCTTCAAGTCCTGTTCCCTAAAGCTCACATTGTGCCTTTGAGATCTTCCTGAGAACATCACCCACTGAAAAACGATCATAGCCTTCTCCTAACTCCCACATACTTAGACACAATAGACCTCTTTATTTCTTGACTTGTTACTTTGATATTTTGTACTGATTTTAATTATTTTTAATGCTTTTTGATTTTATAATAAATGCATGCCTTTTAACAAATGTAAATAGATCATGTCATTTATTTACCTGGGTTTCAGTTCTGCAAACTTCTAATTGTGATTGTAATTCTAACTGTAATTCCATTAATTTTGGCAAATCTTCGGGACTGTTCTGCTTTTGGATTAAACCAGGGATGGGCAACATGTGGCTGCTTCACTGCAGTCATCATCATCCCTGACCATTTGCTGTTGCTGTCTGGTACGGATGGTAGTTGGAATCCAAAAACATTTGAAGGGCCACAGATTTCTTGCTTCAGTGTTAAATTTTCAACAAGCCAATATAGTAAAGGGATTTAAGATGCTTATTTTAAATGCCTTTCCTTCTTGATTCAGTAAGTACAAAACTTATGTGCCCTTTCCTGAATACATGTGGATAGAAACAGTAATTCACTTCCATGCTAAGATTCCAACACACCTATTCTCTGTTATGCACAAAAGTATTTAAGAAAATACTTTGCATTTATATTACATCGCATCGTCTAAACATTTTACATATGCTGTTTCAATATGTCAGCGATTATGACAGAATTGGGAATGTTTGGTTCACTAGCTGTTGTTGAAATGTAGCTGCACCCTTCACTTTTTTCTATATAGGCTTGTGGCTGATGGGACTTTCACCACTTTCGACTACATCTGGGGACTGCAAGACTACCACTGGGAGCATATCTGTAAAGGTAAACCAGTTGCCATAATCTTCATCATCGAATCAACAGCAGCTAAAAAAGCCAATGCTATTCTAAGCAGCATCAATAGGAGTACAGTGGACCCTTGGTATCCACTAGGGTTTGGTTCCAGGACTGCCCCCAAGATACCAAAATGTGTGGATGCTCAAGTCCCATTATTCACAATGGTGTAGTAAAATGGCATCACTTATACAAAATGGCAAAAATCAAAGTTTGCTTTTTGGATTATTTTTAAATATTTTCAAGCTGTTGTGGGTTGAATCCATGGGTACATAATCGACTGATATGGCATTCTGACTGTCTAGTGTTTAGGTCAAGGAAAATAATAGTACCACCCTATTCTGCTTTGGTCAGACCCTACCTGGAATACTGCGTGTATTGTGGGCACCACAATTCATGAAGGAACATGTCCAAAAGAGGGCAACCGAAATTTTAAAAGGTCTGGAAACCATGGTCTATGAGGAGTGGCTTAGGGAGCTGGGTATGTTTAATCTGGACTAGAGAAGGTTAAGAATTGACACAATAGTCATATTTAAATATATTTTATTATTATTTTTTTAAAAATATATTTTTATTAAACAAATAAGATTTTATAACCTAAAACTACATATAGCTACATGTGTATAGGGATTAACATGTATATAGGGATTAACACAGATCTAAATACACAAACAAATATAACTAATCAATTAAAAACACTAACCTACTTATCCAACTATACTAATATAGACTACATAAAGATAAAGACATCTATAACAAAGGATATCTACTGGGTAACTTCCAACACTTCTTAAGTTGGCCATAGTTATCACAATAATAAAACTACTACTTCTAGATAAATCTAAAACCCCCCTACAAAGTCAATTATCACTATTGATTATATATTATATATATTATTATATTATTATATTGATTAGATATTGTTACATCTGCCAGTTATCAATAAATTATCATTTATTCAAAACCAAACATTGACACTATCCCCTAGTGAGCTTTCAAATATGATATCACTGTACCCCATTTGAATCTACTCAACTTTCCCTCTTTGATCCAAATTGTTAATTTCAGCAAAATGTAACACTTTTTACCATGTGTCTTCTATAGATGGAATCTACAGATCTTTCCATTTTGAGGCAAATAAATAAGTCTTACAGCTGTATTCATGTATTGGGATATTCTTCTTGCATTTTCATCAAAGTTTTCCTCTGTCAAACCCAACAGAAACAGTTCTGGGTCCAATTGAATTCTCATCCTCAAGATCTCTTCAATCAAGTGATGTATCTTTGATTAGTATTTCTTTGCCTTTTCATATGTCCACCACATAAGAAAAAACCCCTTTCAATACTTTTACATTTCCAAACACAAATTCTTAGAACCTTTATACATTTTAGAAAGTTTCTCAGGGATTAAATACCACCTGTACATCATCTTTTAAAAATTTGTTCTAAGACCAAAACTCAAGGTAAGTTTTACATCTTTAGACCATATTCTTTCCCCTTGTTCCAAATATATCTCATGACCCACATTTTGTGTCCATTTAACCATTTAATCTTTAACCAGCTCCTCTTCTGTTTCTAATGTCAATAATCAGTTGGACATTTTTGCAATTAAATGATCATTTTCCAAATAGAAAGATTTTTCAAGTTCAGAGGTGTCTTTTTCAAAGTCATATAGATTTTTATCCATTTTAAACCTCTCCATTAATTATCTGTAGGGAAACCTACTTATTTCATATCCCTTGCTTCAGTTCTACCATTTTCATTTTCATCTTCAACCAACTACGTTTGAATACTATTTCTCTTCTAAATAAAGCCTCATGTGGTGAAGCCCATAATGACATTGTACATAGTCTTTGTTTATATTTAAGGCAAACTCTGAGTAAAGCCCTTCTAGTAAAATGGTATTTAAAAATCAAGGTTTGCTTTAAGTTTATTATACCTTAAAACCCATGTCAGCCAAACAGCAAATCAAAACCATCCAGCAGAAAAAGTTGATCTCTTGTTAATGTTATTCAATCTTTCAACTGTACCAGGCAAGCATTGTGCATGGGAATTAAGTGTCAGATTTGGTAATCCAAATCCCCCTCCATGTTTATCATCTTGAAAGACCTTAAATCTCACTCTAGATTTCTTCCCCTACCAAAAAAATTCAAGGATCTTGTAATAAATAAATAAATAAATTACTAGGTCATTAGCAAAAGCCCTCAATTCAAAAATCCGTTTCGTGATTTCAAGCCTTTAATAAGATCATTTTGTCTTATTGCTCTATTTAAAATCTCTAAAGTCAATATAGAAAGAAGAGGTGATAAGGGACAACCTTGTCTTGTGCCTTTCTGTATGTCAAACACTTAGTCTTCTCTCCATTAATCAAAATCTGAAGTTTTTTGCTGGGAGTAAATCCTTTAATCCAAATAATAAAAAAGCCACCAAAGTTAATCCTTTTGAACATCTCTATTGTAAAAATCGAATTCATGTTTAAATATTTGAAGGGATGTCATGTGGATGATGGAATGAGCTTGTTTCTGCTGATCCAGATACCAGGAAACAGAGCAACAGCGTCAAACTACAGGAATAGATATTCCACCTAAACATTAGGAAGAACTTTCTGGTTGTAAGAGCTGTTCAACAGTGAAATATGCTGCCTTGGAATCTCCTTCTTTAGAGGTTTTTAAACAAAAGTTGGATGGCCATCTGTCAGAGTGCTTTATTATGTATTCCTGCATGGCATGAGGTTGGACTTGATGGCTCTTATGGTCTCTTCCAACTCTATGATTCTATGATCACCTCCACAGTATAAAAATCCAATAATGAGAAAGGATGTTATATCACAAACACAGTTGGTGGATATACCATAGAAGGACTTATTTGTGGCTGCCTCTAGACTCTAGGATGCCCTTCCAAGGGAGGTCTGAGTGGTTCCCTCCTTGTTGTCTTTCTCTAGGCAGCCGAAACGTTTTTTAAAATTCCAATGGGCTTTTAAAACAGAAAGTCAAAAGCAGAACTAGGCACTTCCTTGCTCACAGGTCGCAATAACTCAATGCAGCCAACAGCTTATTATAATGAGATATACCCATTCTCATAAACCCTTGTCCTTATTGCAACCATGAGCATTACACATAATGACTGGAATTCTGCTGGTTAGTCCTAGTTAGAGTATATCCACTGAATCAATCCTTGCTTGGGAAGCCAAAAGTCAAAAAACTCCAAATTGATTCAGTTGGTTACCTCTCATTGGGATTAGCAATAGGATTTAGACCAGTGATTCGTGAGCACATATTAACCATAGTGAGAATCAATTGTGTACATACAGCATTCAAAGAATCCAACATGCAAAATACACACACACACACACACACACACACACACACACAAACTCACCTGTGTTGGTTACCTATGACTTAAGATTGTACCTACATCCTTGAGTCAGTTCCAAAGTTCTTTCTGAAGATGAAGCAAATCATGCTAGTTGTAAGGCTAGTGATTTAGCTAAACTTTCCCTTGAAACAAGAGCAATAGCGATCAGACTCTTTGTAATGACTGAAGAAACAGGATGTGGTTTTGTGTGTGTGTATATCATATAAATGAATACATTAAGCAGATGCCACATCTGTTATAACTTTGAGGGTGTTGAATGAGTTCATCTGCTAAGTTACTGCCTTCACTAATTTCAAATTCTGAGAAAACAGCTTTGTAAATATCCAGTTGTTGAGAAGAGCTAGCCTTAGACATTAAATAATGGACAGGAATGATGTTCTGTGCTCCAGCAGAAACCTGGATCTTGTCTGAAATAGATATACCTTTTCTGATTATCCATAAAGTATCACTAGTCTATGAACAAATTTCCAACAACAGCAGCAAAACAGTAACAGACCAACAGCAGCAATTGATTTTACAGATGAAAACTGTATTTCTTTTATCGTCACTTTTCTGATTATCCATAAAGTATCACTAGTCTATGAACAAATTTCCAACAACAGCAGCAAAACAGTAACAGACCAACAGCAGCAATTGATTTTACAGATGAAAACTGTATTTCTTTTATCGTCACTATATTGATTTATTAAAATAGGGAAGGAGTAATTTAGAATATCATAGAACGAAAAATTTAGTATAAGAAATGGGAGTTCTCAAAAGAATGTTACATCTCAAATGTTAAGTTTTATTATTTGTAACTACTGTTTGTATCATAGGTCTAGGTACTAGTGAAGCACAGTATGAGAGATTGTGTGTGGTGTTGTATTTTGTGCTGGAGGGAATCTCCTCATTCTGGTCTTTTCTGAACAAGTTCCCCCCCACTTTTAATTTGCTATGCTTGTCTGATGTGTGGTTTAATTATGCTTGTTCTCTTAATAATTTCACAGGATGGTTCCATTCTTATTATGACTAGGTCTTGGGTACACTGAGACGGTATGTTGGACTCTTCCATTGCTGAATCCACTTCTGCTTCTGTTCATGTGTATTATGTAAAGCATGGACCAGGCGGCCACACCTCTCAACAACAGCAGTCTGGGTGACCTCAAAACTATATTATAAAATTCTAAGATGATCCCATAAACTCCCACCTTCTATTTCAAATCATTTATGTGGGCAGGTTCATATGGGTACACAGAACATCCCAAAACACTGCTTCATGACAATCCAATCTAAGTACATTCAGTTGAACTCTAACAAGTGTGAAATATTTTTTTTTTGTTCTGTTAGTTGTAATGCAAGAATTAAGCAAGTCAATTCTGTCCTCATTTATTGTACATATTTACTGAAAAATAAATAGATGATTACTAGGAATTGATTTATCTCGGATGGTTTAAGAATGAAGACAATGAACTTATAGTGTGTGCCTTAGCCACAGGGTGAGCCTGGCTTCTTCCTGCCTCAGTAACTGAAATGAGAGAGAAAGAGAGACAGAGAAACACACATCAACAGATCAAATATTACCTCAGCAACAAAATGCCTTGTTTAGGCATTCTTGGTCTGGGTACTGTAATACCTGAACAGAGGACCATGCTAATCCTGTCATTGTCTATTGCCATTTCTGTACCCCCTAGACATGCATGGTGACTTTCTAAAAGGGAAACCCTTCCACATCTATAGCGGATCTGCATTTGATTTCAAATGGGAGAATCAGCATTCACGATCAAGTAGAGAGCCTCTAGGTCAGTGGTTCTCAACCTTCCTAATGCCGTGACCCTTTAATACAGTTTCTCATGCTGTGGTGACCCCCAACCATTATCATAGTGTCAGAAGCTCAACTGAGAAGGCCTTGAAGCGAGGTCTTAGGCGACCCCTGTGAAAGGGTCGTGCAACCCCCAAAGGGGTCCCGACCCCCAGGTTGAGAACCACTGCTCTAGGTCCTATTCACTTGCACTGTTCACCTTTTCTTAAAAAATTGCTTGGCACTTATCTGTTTACTAGTTACCTCAATAATTAGAAAAGGAAAGTCCATACCAACAACTCAAGTGGAAAAATTATTCTGGAGACTATGCAGAGCTATATCCTGGAGGCATTATGTACTAGTATTCTGGATGAACACATTTCCTACAAGAGAACACAAGGGGACTTTTTAATCATGGCTGGGCAACTGCAGAAGACCTTTCCTCCTACACTTGCTTTGTGGGCTGCACTGCCATATTTTGGCTCCACTGTGAATGGCATGTTGCTTCTGGCCACAATTATGGCTGACTTTATCATTTTTGGCTTTTTTGACGCGGGGGGGAGTAGTTTGGTGGGTCTGTAAAGGATTTAGGGAATCATGCAATGACATTTGTGGGAAATTCTGGGAGCTTGGGAGGGGAACTTCAGGGTCTCAAGGATCATATGCAGCCCGCAATCCACTCTTCACTCTTTACTATTTAGTCATTCCTGTTCTCAGTAAACATGCATAAGACTGTACTGAAAAAGTAGTAAATATTAAACCTATACAACAAGGTCCCAATTCTGACAGGATATCAGTTGTATAGGAACGGGGGGTGGGGGGCACTTTGCCCTGGGCAGCAATGTTTTTGGGGCATTCCGGCTCATAGCCATGTCCTACATGCCTTGACCACACCCCCACACACTACGGCCATGCCCCCACACACTGTAGCTTCGTTCCCCCCCTGCCCCCCCTCCAAGCTCCGCCACTGCAGGATATAAAGTAAATAAAATTATTAATAAAACAAATTTCATATGTAAAGTATCCAGTTAGCTATGCATACCGATCACATGAACAGTTTTTTTTGGCAAAGTCCCATAAGAAATTTGACCATTGGTGTTCTAAGAACAGAAAGAGTCACATGATAGGTTCATTGAAATCTTGCCCCCTGCCATAGTGCTGAAAGGTTAGGACCTCAGGGTCTCATTCAGCAGAATTCTGTGGCCCCCACTCAGCATAATCAACAGAGTCTATCCAAAAGATATACTGCAATTTCCAGTGAATGAATTGGTAAACATTGCCATCCAAAGAACACCCTTTCCTCATAAGACTATTAAATCCTGAGCCTAAAATTGCCAGAGCTGTTGAGACTACAATGCATTTAATCATTGTTTATAATACAGACTTGAAAAAGCCAGATTTTTGTATCTGAACTCCCAGATTCCCTCAGCAAGTTGGCTGAGAGATTCTTGGAACTGCAGTAAGAAAAAAAAATCTTTTCTAGTCTCTGCTATTTTATCTGCTGCTGAGACAGAATGTCTCTTCATTCTAAAATTCTTCCCTTTTTCAGATTTCATTGTTTGTTGCTGGAAGTCTTTCTAGGTGATTAAACTAATGCAATGTAAAAGAATGAGAAGGTCCTGGGATGATCGTCTCAGCAGCAGAAGCTATTCACTATATGGAGTTAATACTGGGGATTTACTAAATTAAAAACCTATTTTTAAACTCCGTTTTCAATGTGAATACCAAGTGTTCTGTAATTAATATGAAAATGTGACCATATTCCTGCTTGAGTTGCATCATTCCAACTGCATACTTAGATTTTTGCTAAAAGACAATGAAAACTTCTTAAGCCACCAGTGCCATGCCATGAAAAATGTTTAAATTGGTTTCATTGTGGCAAGCTACTTGTATTCAAGACTATGGTACTTTGCACAAAAAATCGGACAATTTATCATGTAAATTCTGAACATTTAAAAGAGTTTTGCATCATACAAATAAAAGATGTATGGAAATAATTGGCATTTTGCCCTTTCTCCTGCTCCCCTCAGTGAAAAGAGGAAAGGAAGTAAACAGCCTGATGAAATCTTCACCTCTGAAGTGAAAATTTTGTTCAGCAACAATTCTGGCTGCTGTCTCCTACATCAACAAAATGGTGGCAGCTTCCTTCCTTCTGTTCCTATTCCATCCTCCAGCCTCAAAGGGCTTTCCTATGAAGAATTATGATCTCTTGTCCTCCTTGCACCATAGAGACTCACTACAGTTGCTGTTGAATTTTGGCAGAAATCAGCAACAAATTGCATGCTTACCACTGGATTTCTAAGTTAGCAGAATCAAGACATCCAGTGGTTGCATGACCTAACAAAACGTTTTGGTGGAGGGTCTACTGAACCATCCTGACCTTAGGAGGTTGTCCACACCTGTACTAGAAAGAGATGAACACCTCCAGGGTATGGTTCACATTGTGTCACTATACTGCTACATTAGCCATTTCTGCACTAGCCTGTTTTGTTGCTATTATCCCACTTTCAACATCCTATGGCATCCTGTGGTTTGCAGCTTAGAGAGGAGCCTCAAATCTTAAGATTAATACTCCATATCTTATTCTATCATTACAGATCTATACACACTGAGCTTAGTAGAATTATTAATAATCACAACCAATGATTACATCATTAAATGTGCTATTGCTAAAAAAAAATCCATAAACGGTTTCCAGTCTTCCAAAAAAAAAAAATCTTCAGTTGGTTTATCTTTTATAATCCATTTCAGTTTTGCAACTTGGATCCACAACTTAACACTGCATTCTTCCATTGTCAAAGCATCAATCCATTTCCAAGTTTGAGCAAACAGCATTCTTACATGTGCTACCATGTATCAAAGAGGTAATCAATATTTACTATCTGGTTCTTTATTGCTAATTCGCAGCAAAACCATTTCTGATTACATTGCAAAATCTACCTTAAATTTTTTTAAAAATTAGGATATAGATCTAAGATCAATAACTTTGCTTTCTTGGAAGCCAACCACATACAGGAAAACAACCCTTCCTTATCCTGACAGGTATGAAATTGATTTTGAAATATTCTTAGATGCTTTTGACAACTTTTCTGGAGTACCATCTATACATCATCTTATATACATTTTATTTTAAATTGCTTCAGAAAGTAAATTTTATATCATTAGTCCAAATGTTTTCCCATATCTTGATTTTCACATTATGCCCAAAGTTTCTGGCCCACTTTATAAATTCTTTTACAGGCTCATCTTCTGACTCTGATTTCAAAAGATACCTGTGTGCCTTTTTGATTACATGATTCTAAGTAAAAATAATTGCCCAGCCTCTAACTAGATTCCTCTTATCCTGTTTAAATCTCTTTTTAGGTTGTAAATAAGGAACCAACTGAGGTCTATGCCCTCCTTAGAAAGTATCTCTTTTGACTTAAGCTTCCAACTTTCTTTCCCCTTATACAAAAGATCTTTGTAATATAACCATTTTTTGTTTTTAACCTGTTCTTTCTTTAAAAAAGCTTCCTGTGATTGGTAACAAACAATATCTTGGGGGAAAAAAACCCCTTAGCTTATATTTGGACTAAACTCAGAGGAGTCTTTCTAGTGCAATGGTTTTTAAAACCAGTATGTATCTTGATTTTATCATACAAAAAACCCAAGCCAACCAAATCTTAGGTCATGAACTTCAAGCAATAATCTTTTATCTCTAAGCAAAATACATTCTTTCAACCATACAAAACATAGTACAATTTAATGTTAATTTACATTAGTCTAATATCAGGTGTAACTATTAAAGCACATACAACTCTTAGGCCATCTCCACACTACACTGTTCTAGTGCTATTATTCTACCTTCAACATCCTGTGGAATTCTGGGGTTTGTAGTTTTTGAGGTCAAAGAGATAATAGAATCATAGAGTTGGAAGAGACCCCAGGGGCCATCCAGTACAACCCTCTGCTATGCAGAAACACACATCAAAGTATTCCCAACAGATGGCCATCCAGCCTCTGCTTAAAAACCTCCAAAGAAGGAGACTCTACCACACTCTGAGGCAGCATGTTCCACTGCCGGACAGCTCTGACCATCAGGAAGCTCTTCCTGAGGTTCAGGTGGAATCTCCTTTTCTGCAGCTTCAATCCATTGCTCCTTGTCCTAGTTTCTGGAGCAGCAGAAAATAAGCACGCTCCCTCCTCGACATGACATCCCTTCAAATATTTAAACATGGTTATCATGTCCCCTCTTAACCTTCTCTTCTGCAGACTAAACGTACCCAGTTCCCTAAGCCGTTTCTCATAGGATATGGCTTCCAGACCCTTCACCATTTTGGTCGCCTTCTTCTGGACACGTTCCAGCTTGTTGATATCCTTCTTGAATTGAGGTGCCCAGAACTGGACACAGTATTCCAAATGAGGCCTAACCAATGCAGAATAGAGTGGTACCATTACCTCCCTCAATCTAGACACCATACTCCTATTGATGCAACCAAGAATTGCGTTGGCTTTCTTGGCTGTCTCATCACACTGCTGACTCATGTTCAGCTTGTGATCTACCAAGACTCCTAGATCCCTTTCAGCCAGAGATCTAGATCCCTAGATCTCTGGCTGAGACTTCTGAATGTCCCTCCCTAAACTCCAAACTCCAGGATTCCATAGGATGCTGAAAGTGGAATACAGTAATCCCTCCACATTCTCTAGGTTTAGGAGTATAGGACCCCCGTGAAAGTGAAAAAAATGTGAATAACTCTAGGCCCTTCCAAACCATGTTTAACACAGAAAAAAAGTATGATCACCATATTCAACCTACCATGGATTATTTTGAGGCATCAGGGTTCGTTCACACAGCAGAAGTGGGTGGCAGGTGGGGCTTACTGCCACCTGCACTGCTGCCCCACACCTTTTTTAATAGGGACTTAAAAGCCTCATTTGCAGTTTCTTAGTCCCACGAGTCTTGCAATCCCTATTAAAAACAGTATAGGGAGGCAGCAGATTGACAGCAAATAATCTGTGAATAACCAAATCCGCAAAAGTGAAACCTGCAAATGGAGGGCTAGCTGTAATAGTACTATGATAGTGTAGTGTAGAAATGGCCTTAGTATAGCCTAGATGTCTATCTTTCCAATACCAACATAAATCTATCTCAGCAAGTCAAAACTATTCAAGACAATCTATCTGGAAACTGACATTTTTGTCTTCTCTTCCTGCACTGGAAGCACACCAAAAAGCAGTTTGCTTTATGGACTCTGACTTAGCTCTTTTATTCATTCTTGACACATGCTCAGTGCATTGACTAGCTAATCAGAAGCTCTAGGTGTTACCTCTATGGCCCTTCCAGACGTGGGGAAGGAGCTGCACGAAAACGGGACTCACCGGATTTCCTGAGCGTCTGGATGAGTCCGTCGGGACGAGGAGCAGCGCGAGCTCATCACTTCGCGCTGCTCCAGCGTCCAAAACGACAGCTTCCAGTTGGTGGAGGCTCTCCACCAACTAGAGAAGCTCACCAGCTGAAAGCCCGCCCTCAGAAGATCTGCAGGCATGCATTTGTGTGTGCCTGCAAATCTGCTCCGGAGCGCACCGACAGAGCAACACGGAGTCACATGCTCCGTGCTTTTTAAAAACCTCTAAAAAGAGGTTTTTAAAAAGCACGCTGCACGACCAGTTCCGGTTGTGCAGAACCGGACTGAGGTATGGAACTACAAAAAGTAGTCCGCCCCAGTCCACTCTACGATGCAGAAGACATCCGTTGGAGGTTGCTCTGCACTATTTTAAAAGCCCGGTGTGGAAATCGCCTATGTCTGGTACACTAGAGGTTGTTATCTAATGATCTACATTACCCGGCTTCAGGTGCCATCTAATGTTCAAACTTCGGGGGTTACCTCCAGCATACCTCTATTTCTTACATTTCTTACCTCCAGCTTACACTTCTGTTCACAACATCTGGCAGTCTTTCCAGACTGAAACCTAAAAAAGGTTTTTCCCCCTCTTTTGTTACCTGTCAGAAACTTAGTAGACACTGTCAGAGATCTTATTCTCTATATTCAAACATCAGCAACAGGAACTCCAACACCAGTAAGACAAAATCCAACAGCAGCAAAATCAACAGTCTCAGCTGGCCAGAATGTCCAGGTGGCCGTGGAACAATCTGTTCATTGAGTAACCCTGGACAAACCTTAGGGGAGACAAGTTCTGATGGTTGAGGACTCCTTGCTGAGAGGAACGGAACCGAAAATTTGCAACCCGGACAGGATGAATCGTGAGGTGTGCTGTCCCCCTGGGGCGAAAATCAATAATGTAATGGAGTGGCTAATGAGACTGGTCAAGCCTCCTGACCGTAATCCCCTCCTTTTGGTTCATGTTGGAACCAACGACACTGCAAGGCACAGCTTTCACCACATCACAAAGGTTTATGAGGTTATGTGTAGGAAGCTGAAGGACCTTGGTGTTCAGGTTGTCATTTCATCTCTCCTCTCTGTGGAAGAACACGGCCCACGAAGGGAGAGAAGAATGGTGGAGGTCAACAACTGGCTCCGCAGATGGTGCTGCTGGAGCGATTTGGGTTTTTGGATCATGGTCTCCATTTCCATGAAGATAGTCTTCTGGCAATGGATGGGCTGCACCTCACAACTGTTGGCAAGAACGTGTTTGCTAATAGTCTCACAAAGCTGATCAGGAAGTCTTTAAACTGAGTTTGGCTGGGGAGGGAAACAGTATTATCTAGGGCAAGGATTCAGCAAGTGCTGGGAAAAATAGCCCAAATGATATAGAATAAAGCAGGCCAAGTAGTACTAGAGACCAAGTAGTACTAGAGGAAAAGTAACTTTAGTACAGGACTTCTGGGAAGGGCACATGGTCTTAAGTGTCTCTACACTAATGGACAGAGCATGGGAAATAAGCAAGATGAAATCGAACTGTTCATACAACAAAATAAACATGATTTAATAGGCATCACTGAAACCTGGTGGGATGAGTCTCATGATTGGAATGTAGGAATAGGGGAGGGGTATAACCTATTTTGCAAAAATAGACCAAACAAGAAAGGAGGAGAAGTAGCCTTATATATCAAGGATGTTTTCACCTGTGAAGAGATCCATGACTTAAATCCAGGAAGCCAGATCAAGAGCATCTGGGTAAGAGGGAGCAAGAAACACTAGGGATGTGATTGTGGGGGTTTGCTACAGGCTGTCATGCCCTGCCTTGGAGACTGTGGCAGCAAGGAGGAGGATTCTGACTCTGAGACAGGGGCTTCCCCAGAGACTGAAGTGTCTCCAGAAGCTGGTCCAGAAAGAGATAATACACAACAATAAGGGCCTGAGCCAGGGAAACAAATAGAGGAAGACATAGCTGACACACCTACCTTGCAGCAGAGACACTGTGAAAGGGAGGACTTATATCTCTTGGCCTGTTTAAGTAGCAAGCGAGTCCTAATGAGGGAACACCTGTGGTGACAGCATCCATAGATAAAAGAATGCTCCAGCTGGTCTTTCCTCTGAGGGTCAGTAGCTGGTCTTTTTGGCTCTGAGATCCTGTGTTGTGCTTTTGGATCTGCTTGTCTTGGAACTCTGTCTGTTTGGACTACAGTTCAGATTTTCCCCTTTGGATTTGTTTGCTCTACTCTTGCCTTGTAAGTAGGAGCTGTGCCTCTTGTGATTTACTGCCTGCTTTGTCATGCACATGACACAGTCCAGGCCAGCCTGAGGACTTGGATGATGCCTTCCTGGAGCAGATGACCACACATTCAAAAAGGACAGATGCAGTAGTAATGGGAGATTTCAACTATCCTGATATATGTTGGAAGTCAAACTCTGCCAAGACTGCAAGGTCCAACAGGTTCCTCCTTTGCCTTGCAGACAATTTCATGGTCCAGAAGGTGGAAGAGGTGACAAGGGGATTGCCTATTTTAGATCTGATCCTGACCAACAGGGATGATCTTGTTGATGAGGTGGAGGTGGTGGGATCCTTAGGGGGAACACCTACATCAATGGTTCCACTCCATTCTGCTTTGGTTAGACCTCATCTGGAATACTGTGTCCAGTTTTGGGCACCTCAATTCAAGAAGGATATCAACAAGCTGGAACGTGTCCAGAGGAAGGAGACCAAAATGGTGAAGGGTCTGGAAGCCATACCCTATGAAGAGCAGCTTAGGGAACTGGATATGTTTTAGTCAGCAGAAGGTTAAGAGGGGACATGATAGCCATGTTTAAATATTTGAAGGGATGTCATGTCAAGAAGGGAGCGGGCTTGTTTTCTGCTGCTCCAGAGACTAGGGCCATTTCTGCACGAGTCTGTTATAGCGTGATGATTCCACTTTCAACCTCCTATGGAATCCTGGGGTTTGCAGTTTCAGGAGGGGCCAGCTGGCCCCTCCCAAAACTGCAAACCTCAGGATTCCATAGGAGGTTAAAAGTGGAATCATTGCGCTATAACAGACTCGTGCAGGAATGGCCTAGGACAAGGAGCAATGGATTCAAGCTGAAGGAAAGGAGATTCCACTTGAACCTCAGGAAGAATTTTCTGACAGTCAGAACTGTCTGACAGTGGAATATGCTGCCTCAGAGTGTGGTGGAGTCTTCTCCTTTGGAGGTTTTTAAGCAGAAGCTGGATGGCCATCTGTTGGGAGTGCTGTGATGGGTGTTCCTGCATAGCAGCGGGTTGGACTGGATGGCCCCTATGGTCTCTTCCAACTCTATGATTCTATTCTACAGTCCATAGGTGATACCGGATTATATGGCTGAGAAGTTGTCATTTGAAATATGTCTGGACTGTAACAAAGGGTTGCATAACAACAACCTAACTATTTATAAATGAGTAATAGGTTGGAAAATTGGAACTGAAGAATACAAGGAACTGCAACGTTGAAATTATTCAGTTGCATAAACTCTTTTAGAAATGGAATTAGGAAACTAATCTCTTTCACATCCAAAACAACTTTTGACTATTTTTATGAGTTCTTCTGTTAAATGCCTCTAATTTATTCAAAGCAGTCTACTTTAGACTTAACATTTGAGCTCACCTGTTTTGCAATGCTGTTTATTGGGCTGGTGTGGAAAGCTGAAAAGATCAATTTGGTTATACAGTAATCTCCTTCCTCTTCTCAAATTTTCTCAGGCCCGAAGGGATGCAACATCTATAGCTGGGTTTGAAAATGTATACATTTTGTGCCTTTACACATTGCTGTAGTTGTTCTACAGATTTCCTACAGAATACTTTTGCAGATATTTTTGCTTTCAAATCTATCTTCATTGCTGAGCTTCAACAATCTATGTTTTCACTCTCCTCTTTCATGCTTTCCCCCTTTCTACTGGAGCAATTTTCCAAATCATTAATTTTCACTGGCCAGGCTTCAATTAGTCTAATCAGACATTGATGAGATTCCTTGAGATCCTGATGTTTATTTTCCACCTTGCTTATATGCTTTTCTTGAGTCCATTACCAAATTGTTCACTTGTGGGATCCGAGGTTTACAGTTCCCCATTAACATCATGCTATGAATTTTCCTTCTCCCCAATCAGCTAGCTGTTTGACAGTAGCAGTCCTTTTACTAAGGGTTGGATTGTCCAATGTTATTCAAGTTATTTCTCAGAATTCTGTTTTGCTGAAGTAGCTCAATGTTTCTGATGTGATTTTCAGTTAGGCTCACAGGAGGGCTTCTATGGAAATCAGGCTGAGTTAGAGCTCCTTACTGCCTGCATGGAGTAGCCATTGACACTCACCCTTACCTAATTGAGATGCATCATACCTAAACTCAGCCATGTTGTTTTGGTACAGGAAGCAGAAAATCTCACAAGTGCTTCTCTTTCTATCCTAAATTAAATAATTTCTATCGCCCTTTTATGGCATCTAAAATCTTATGTCTGAAAGAGCTGCCTTACTCTATCTAATGGTAGGGCCTGCTATGTTAGAAATCATCTTATTGGGAACTGTTTTGTTTCCTGGACAGATCTGGGAAGATTTATTTATGCATTCCTGTGTTGCCTAATCATCAGAGCTGGGCTTAGGCAGTGATGGTGTTAATCTTTCAAGTCCTGAACAGTTTAGGAATGGTCATCCAAACAACAGTAGCTTTCTGGGCTGCTCACAGAATGCCATAAAATATAAGAGCATAATGTGAAAGAGAGGCCTTTTAAAGCAGAAAAAAAATAGTTTCAGACCAACCAAGGAAAAAAAAAACCTATGGCAATGTGAAGATCTGTAAGATGTAAAAACTGAAAATTACAGCTTTTTTTTCTTCCAAAAATAGATCCAGCACAGTGTAGTGGTTTGAGCATTCAACTAGGACTCTGAAGACCAGGGTTAAAAATCTCTCCTTGGCCAAGAAAATCACTGGATGATCTTGGGCAAGTCAGGCTCTCTCAGTCTCAGAGGAAGGCAATGGTAACCCCCCTCTGAACAAACCTTCCTATGAAAACCCTGTGATAGGTTTGTATTACAGTCACCATAAGCTGGAAAGAGCTTGAAGGCACACAACACAAGAAGAACTGTCTTCATTTGCTTTTCCCCAGAGTACCAACTGAAACTCTCCAGGCATCATATTCCACTACCAGGGTGCCACCACTGAAAACACCCCACTCTTTAATAGTTACTGGCTTCAGTAAATTTGATGGGAGGTAGTTGGAGAAGGACAGTTGAAAATGATCTTAGGGCTCAGGCAGTGATGATCTTTCTGATAACCCATCCCTAACAGTTTAGGATTTGAAAGATTAACACTGCCATGGCCTAAGCCCAGTCCTTAATTTGTAATTATTTATATTTGACTAAAGGCATTTCTGCACTACACTGTTATAGTGCTATTATTCCACTTTCAACATCCTGTGGAATTCTGGGGTTTGTAGTTTACTGAGGCCAAAGAGTTCTCTGACTGAGACTTCTAAATGCCCCTTCCTAAACTGCAAACCCCAGGATTCCACAGGATGTTGAAAGTGGAATAATAGCCGTATAACCGTGTAGGGTGGAAAGGCCCTAAGTTTGAATAGTAACTAGAAGTGGAGTGGAAACCACTGGAGATCACAAGGCTGTAACATTAAGATTATCATATCAGCAAGTCCTTCCTAACAGTCTCACTGCCCCGTAATGGCAGTAATCCAAACAAGAGGGTGCAGCAATCCAAACAAAAAATTACCAGTGTGAATCATTGTGGTTTTCCTCAAAGTTCTGTTTATGGATACAGCTTCAGTAATATTGCATGGATGGCTAGTTTTTATATGATGTTTCCAAAAGGGAACTAGCTGTTGATCATTTAGATTCTCCCCACAAACATGAAGGAGGACAGAGAAAGCTGCCTTAAATATGCCAATGAACATTATCAATAACTTTTGGTTGTACTTGCAAAAAGATTTAATGTAATGACCATCTCCCCTATGCCACAACATATCACATGGGAACAAAGTAACCTAACTGACACGGTAAGAAGACATGCATATTTTCCATGATGTATGTGTGGCAAAGCCCTACTCTGAGCTCTTTTGTTAGCTGGTGGCATCTCTATATTTGTTGTTTCATGATACAAATATTTGAAATAAAGCACTTAAACTGTGTTGCAGTTTGCACGCTCATTTCTCCTCTGTATAGAATTTAAGGTCTTTTTGAAAAGAAGTTTGCCTGTGTTACAAAAATATGTAGGATTTAGGGACTCTCCCTTAAATCTGCTGGAAACTGCTGATCATTCATCTTTACAACTACTGATTTTCATTTACTGTACTCAACTTTATGCGGAGTAGTAACAGGCAGAAGAGATAAACACTAACTATCACAAAGAAGTAAAATGCAGCATTGTTCTGCCTCAGGTTGAGATACAAAAATTAAAAAGATTTCATTGGGTATAAATAGACTATGGTGAACTTCTTCTCTTAAAGTATATAGGGGTGGGGGTGTGGAATCCAGGGGGAAGGGGCAAGAAAGAAAATGATTTAGGAAGGAAAAAAAAGGCATATTGTCAAGGAAAATAGTAAAGATAAGTTGGCTGGTTTTAAGCAGAATCTCAATATTTTCCAGACAGATTTGAGAATAATATCAAGATTTTAATGTGCTTTAATTAGGATATAAAAAATGGAAATGGTGGGGGAGCAATATAGTGGCACATTTAATACTTTTATTTAACATGTTAAAAGACTAACTGAAGAACCAGTAGTGATTTGAGCATTGAACTATAACTCTGGAGACCAGGGTTTGAATTCCCACTCAGCCACAGAAACCCACTGAATGACTGTGGGAAAGTCACACTCTCCCAGCCTCAGAGGAAAGGAATGGCAAATCTCTCTTAGCAAATCTTGCCAAGAAAACCTCAAGATAAGTTCACCTCAGGATTGCCATAAGTTGGAAACAAATTGAAGACAAACAACAACAATTTATTTTAACCACCAGAAGATGCTGCCAAATCATTCCCCTGTCATTTTTGTACAGAAGCAGAGTAACACTGTGATCACTTTAGTTGTGGTATTACTAGACATTACAAAGAGTATGGTGCTGCTTCTGTGCTGAGTCCTTCCTCTCTTGTTCTGTAGCATGTACCTCAGCTTACCATGTACTGTAGTATGTACTGTACATCTTACCATCACTTTGGTGAGTTTTCTTCACCTGCTATTGCACAATATCCACTATTCCTGGTAAAGGCAAGGAGATTCATAGAACAATGGACAGGTCAAAGATACTGCAATGAAGTAACCCTTCAAGGAACAGAGACCATCAGATTAAGAAAGCAAAAAAAGTTTATTTTACTGCTCAGGGTCTCAGTGGAAATCAGCTTCCAAAAGACTGAGAACCCAGAACCCACATTTGAACAGGTATTTATACTTTTTCCAAAAGTCAGGTACCACATCTAGCCACTTGAGCAATACTGCAAACTGTGGAGAGTAAGGAAGGGAGAATGGATGTATTCAGCAGCCGTCAGTGTTTGTTTGTAACATTTAGTTCTATTATTTGGAAAACTGATATCAGGAATGGCCTTTTTCTCATCGGAGAAAGATTCCACCTGCTCTTTCTTCTGTCAGGTTAAAGAAATAGGCAAAAGAATGGTTTCAGGCATGGTGGATAGCAAAAAGCAAAAAGCACCCTCCAAAACACAAGCTGGACTTGAAAAAACCAATGCTGTT